>JAHPZR010010129.1:0-10000 GCA_019787425.1 Platygyra sinensis
TGTGTCTGGGATGCCAAAGACAAGCTTTTTAACCTCAGGACTGTTTATACCTTGTATGGGACGCAAAATAAAAGGTTTTCGTTTTGCGCACTGTGTATATCTCATCTGGGACTTCAAGGAAAAGGTTTTTAACATGCGCACTGTACATATTTTCATTAATACGCCTAGGACAAGCTTTTCAGCGTGTGGACTGCTTATACTGTGTCTGGGATGCCAAGGACAAGCTTTTTAACCTCAGGACTGTTTATATCATCTATGGGACGCCAATGAAAAGGTTTGGCTTTTGTGCACTATATATATCTCATCTGGGACGTCAAGGAAAAACGTTTTAACATCCGCACTGTATATATTTTCATTACGACGCCTAGGACAAGCTTTTTAACGTGTGGACTGCTTATACTGTGTCTGGGATGCCAAAGAAAGCTTGTTAACCTCAGGACTGTTTATACCATGTATGGGACGCCAATGAAAAGGTTTTCGTTTTGTGCACTGTATGTATCTCATCTAGGAAGTCAAGGAAAAGGTTTTTAACATGCGCACTGTATGTATTTTCATGACGACGCCTAGGACAAGCTTTTCAACGTGTGGACTGCTTATACTGTGTCTGGGATGCCAAAGACAAGCTTTTTAACGTCGGGACTGTTTACACCTTGTATGGGACGCCAAAGAAAGGGTTTTCGTTTTGCGCACTGTGTATATCTCATCCGTAACGTCAAGGCAAGGTTTTCAACCTGCGCAACCTATATATATTAATTAAGACGCCTCAGACAACCTTTTCAACACGTGGACTGCTTATACTGTGTCTGGGATGCCAAAGACGAGCTTTTTAACCTCAGGACTGTTTATACCTTGTTTGGGACGCCAAAGAAAAGGTTTTCGTTTTGCGCACTGTATATATCTCATCTGGGACGTCAAGAAAAAGGTTTTTAACATGCGCACTGTATATATTTTGATTACGACGCCTAGGAAAAGCTTTCCAACGTGTGGACTGCTTATACTGTGTCTGGGATTCCAAAGACAAGCTTTTTAACCTCAGGACTGTTTATACCTTGTATGGAACGCCAAAGAAAAGGTTTTCGTTTTGCGCACTGTGTATATCTGATCTGGCAGGTCAAGGAAAAGGTTTTCAACCTGCGCATCCTATATATATTGATGAAGACGCCTAAGAAGAGCTTTTCAACGTGTGGACTGCTTATACTGTGTCTGGGATGCCAAAGAGAAGCTTTTTAACCTCAGGACTTTTTATACCTTTCATGGGACGCCAAAGAAAAGGTTTTCGTTTTGCGCACTGTGTATATCTCATCTGGGACGTCAAGGAAAAGTTTTTTAACATGCGCACTGTACATATTTTCATTAATACGCCTAGGACAAGCTTTTCAGCGTGTGGACTGCTTATACTGTGTCTGGGATGCCAAAGACAAGCTTTTTAACCTCAGGACTGTTTATATCATGTATGGGACGCCAATGAAAAGGTTTTTGTTTTGTGCACTATATATATCTCATCTGGGATGTCAAGGAAAAGGGTTTTAACATGCGCACTGTATATATTTTCATTACGACGCCTAGGACAAGCTTTTCAACGTGTGGACTCCTTATACTGTGTCTGGAATGCCAATGAAAGCTTTTTAACCTCAGGACTGTTTATACCATGTATGGGACGCCAATGAAAAGGTTTTCGTTTTGTGCACTGTATGTATCTCATCTGGGAAGTCAAGGAAAAGGTTTTTAACATGCGCACTGTATGTATTTTCATGACGACGCCTAGGACAAGCTTTTCAACGTGTGGACTGCTTATACTGTGTCTGGGATGCCAAAGACAAGCTTTTTAACGTCGGGGCGTTTTACACCTTGTATGGGACGCCAAAGAAAGGGGTTTCGTTTTGCGCACTGTGTACATCTTAACCGGGACGTCAAGGCAAGGTTTTCAACCTGCGCAACCTATATATATTGATTAAGACGCCTAAGACAAGCTTTTCAACGTGTGGACTGCTTATACTGTGTCTGGGATGCCAAAGACGAGCTTTTTAACCTCAGGACTGTTTATACCTTGTATGGGACGCCAAAGAAAAGGTTTTCGTTTTGCGCACTGTATATATCTCATCTGGGACGTCAAGGAAAAGGTTTTTAACATGCGCACTGTATATATCTTGATTACGACGCCTAGGACAAGCTTTCCAACGTGTGGACTGCTTAAACTGTGTCTGGGATGCCAAAGACAAGCTTTTTAACCTCAGGACTGTTTATACCTTGTATGGGACGCCAAAGAAAAGGTTTTCGTTTTGCGCACTGTGTATATCTCATCTGGCAGGTCAAGGAAAAGGTTTTCAACCTGCGCACCCAATATATATTGATTAAGACGCCTAAGACAAGCTTTTCAACGTGTGGACTGCTTATACTGTGTCTGGGATGCCAAAGACAAGCTTTTTAACCTCAGGACTGTTTATACCTTGTATGGGACGCCAAAGAAAAGGTTTTCGTTTTGCGCACTGTGTATATCTCATCTGGGACGTCAAGGAAAAGGTTTTTAACATGCGCACTGTACATATTTTCATTAATACGCCTAGGACAAGCTTTTCAGCGTGTGGACTGCTTATACTGTGTCTGGGATGCCAAAGACAATCTTTTTAACCTCACGACTGTTTATATCATGTATGGGACGCCAATGAAAAGGTTTTCGTTTTGTGCACTATATATATCTCATATGGGACGTCAAGGAAAAGGTTTTTAACATGCGCACTGTATATATTTTCATTACGACGCCTAGGACAAGCTTTTCAACGCCGGGCCGGTGTTAATGAGGAATGGTAGCCATTTTTTTTTTTCAAAGCATCCGAAACAGACCTTTTGCCAGTAATTTTGTTCCAAAAAAGCATAGGTCTTTTTCACCGTTGCTTTCTGTTGTTTGTTTGTAGAACTGGGTCCGTCGTGACATTGGAAGTACTTCGATTTACTCACTGATTCCGTGGGATGCCTGTGGCAGTCCACGGTAAGTTTTCGGGTGAATTTCTTTTTCATCGTCGACGCAAAACGGCAAATTTGATTGACAGCTGAAACTACTTTTATTTCCAAACAATCTGCGATCAGTCTCGCAAGGACTGTAATTTCCAAGCATAATTTCTGCGATTCGGGCAAGGAACATTTCGCGAATCTGCGATTCTGGCAAGGAGAGGAAATAGACATGAACAGAAGGTAATACATTTTAGAAGCATTTCGACATTGTGTATTGAATTTAACATCATCCGTTCCGTGTTACGCAGCGGTATCGAATTCACTGTTCACTCAGCCTTCCAAACGAACCAACGAGTTCAGACAGATGTTTTTAAGCAACTTTGAAACACGATATTCATTGCATCAGTGTTTTCACAAATCCATCATGGAAAATATCGACACCAACCAATTCCAAAATTGGCTCAAATATATTTGTTGGTTTGCAATTGAAGACATTTAAGCCTCGCGAGTTTTACTCTATCGAAATTTTCCCAGTTAAATTCGTGAGTCTGGAATCATGCTACGTGATGTCAGTAAAATTTTGTGTATTCTTGCCCAAGGATTCTTGCTGACATTGAGCTTACCTGTTTACCAGAACGCACATGTAAATAGTGTTTGCGAAAAGGTTTTTTCCATTCGATGTCATTTATTTCCAGTGTTCCACTGTTAGCATTTAAAAATAAAAAGGGTAATATGTGTTAAGGAGAATTCCTCATGCTTCTGATGGATGGAAACTTTAATCCTTTCGCTATGTTGAATAAACAAGAACGGGAATAAACAAGAACACATTATCTATACCAGTTGCGTTACGGTGCGTTACGTCTTTCTCTCACACAAGTGATGAGCCTTTGCGTTAATTTGGTGAGCGAATGTTTTTGTTGGATGCTCGGTGGGCCCCACTTTTTTTCCGCCAGATCACTTCCTTTTCTGATTCTTTCCATTATACTAAAAAACAAAAAAAATCTGTACGTGGAAAGTTTTAATTGTTTCTCATATACTATTCAAATTTAGTAAAATCCAACTAGTGGTCTATTATCAATGCTGCGTTCTGATTGGTTGAGTTACTAGTAGGCTATTTGTTATAGCCCACTAGTAGCGAAAAGCACCGGCTTTGAAAACTAAAACAACGGCGGCTGAATCGCTTTAACTAGCGAAAGATGTTTTGTCTCGATATTTTTTTGACCAACTAGTTGGATTTTACTGAAACAATTATTCCTCTCGCCCTCATGGCCTCTGAGTCAATAGCCCATTCGGCCTTAGGCCTCATGGGCTATTGACTCAGAGCCCATTCGGGCTCGAGGAATAATTGTTAAAGGGTCGAATTGGTACATGGGTGAGTAAGTGAGCGAGCGAGCGAGTGATGTATGTATGTATGTATTTCACACCAACACACCAATCAGATTGGATCTACTATAAACAGCCAATCAAATTTCTTGTTTTTGTTGCAGATACATGTAACATGATATTTTTATTTGTTAGTTTCAAATGGTAACCTGACACTTGTTTATCCCTTAGAAGTGGTTGCAATTAAAAAAGTGACTCTTATTCACACCGTCAGAATAAACTGGCAAACAAGAAGCCAATCTAGCGGCACGTTCAGAAATAATGTTTGGGACTATCTTTTCTTAATGTACCAGGAGCATTTTAACATTTCGCATCAATGGCGATTGTTTAAAACAGGAATTTTTAGCGGAGATTTCCTTAAAGTTAAGGTTTGCGGTATTCTTGAAGACTACTGGCGTCGAGTTAAACCGCAAATTAATTCGATTAGACTTTGAGGTGACATAGTGGTTGCGCGCTTCGCGAAACAGGTGGGAAAAACTCTCGGACATTGGGAAGGGTAATGTGACAAGGAAACGTCCCAAACTCCGCAGATTTCGCGGCGTCTTATAAATTTATAGAGTTTTTCATGTGTCTGGTTGTTTCAAGTTCAAGGTTACCTTTCATAACGTCTTCTGGTTTTTGATCTTGTTTTTGATATCAATATTAATTTGAAATGGTTGCGTGGAATATCAAAACCGAAAAAATCTACGATCATTGTTGCGATAGAACATGCTAAATTGGATCTTGTTATAAACTGAGTTAAATTGACTAGTAAACGTGACAATCGTACTTTTCACATGAACTTTTGTAATTTGATCCCCTGTTTTCTCGAAAACTTGAGCACGATGTGCTTTTTCTTCACTGCTGGAGATAAATGGTATAAAGCTAAGAAAAAAATGGAAGAACAACGATTTTTTCAAAAGGTCGAGTCACGGAACAGTACGTTCTTATTCTGTTGCCCCCTTTACCGTCAAAACCGCTTCAAATTATAAAAGGCGTTTCAGCGAAGACTTGCAGTACGAACTATTCAACGACTGACTCTGGAAAGCTGGTCTCTAACAGATGTCATCAAGTACTCGTGCCTTACAAACAACATATCCAAGTCGAAAACGAGACCGTCAAACGGACTTCTAACAGACCAATCTGACAAACAATAGATGGATCGGAACTGCATGACCAATGACCGATGACAAACTTAACACAAGTCTTGTAGCCAATACCATTAAGGCTTTACTGACCAATCACTTTTGACGGACCAGACTGGTAACACCATCGACTGACAAGCATTATTCACAACCTCCAAGGACTTGTTATTCACAAAAATAACTCTTGCACGCCTTGCGTGCCTATGTTTATCAAATCGTGGTAGAGCGTGGTGTGGTCTGTCAAACACTGTTTTCATCCCTTGGGAAATTGAAACAGCTAAAGAAGAACAACCGCACGTTGAACCAAGCTTTTATAGTAAGAGTTCCCCTGTGAGTTTGAAATAAGTCGTAAAGGTAACTCTACGTTGGCGTTTCTCAGTGTATTTTAATATAGTCCGAGTGGTGTTTTGTCTGAATAAAGTATAAACAAGAAACACGAAAGAAGAATATGCAAGACCATAAGTGTTTAAGGTATTACTAGCTAATCTCATCCAAGAAGGACTTACTCAGCTGCAAAAAAGCGTTTTCCTATCGATAAATGTGAACAGCAATGCGAGTATAAGGTGCTCGTTTTAACAGTGACCACATTTAGAAATACATTGGGCTTCTTTACATGGATTTTCAGGTGACTTAGCTATTTTGTACCAGTAATCCAGTATGTCAATGAAAGTCAGGGAAAAATCAGCGATTTTTTTGGGTTCTAATAAGTGCCATCCCTGAACATAAAAAATCGTCTCCTTCATCTCCTCTTTGTCCTCCTTCACCTATTACTTCACAAATAGAAAAACACAGCAAAATGAGAGAGGAGAAAACCAGAGTAAGAGATAGGATTTTCTGGAAAGATGTCGTTCGGCTCCAGTTACTTGCTTACAACCTCCCTGCTCTACTCGAAAAGAGGTTATTCGGTCTCCCTGAGACTGGGTTTAATAGTCCCGTAACAGCTATCAGGAAAATAGGCGTTGCTTCTCCCATCACCACAGAAAAGGTTTGACTGTGGATTTTTGTAGAACGAAACCTCCTGATTAACGCTAGGTAGTTCGTAGACTTCATTTGTGGTATAGGTTTTGAGTTAAGGGGATGATTTCTGACGTCACTTTAGCTCAAACATGAAAACGAGGTGATCTAACAAATGAAAGATTTTTACCCATTTGTGGCTATAAAAGGATCGCAGATCGAGCGAAACTTGTTGAAAACGTTAATTACCGTTAAGGGCAAATAATTCTAATCATTTTGATGTGCCACGTGATATGTCACGTGACACCATCCAACCAAAAACTGCTCTTTTAAGAGAGAAATGGTCGGGGACGTCTACATTTTTTATTTGACTGTGATACATTCTCGTCCCCAGATCCCACGATCCTTCTGGCTTGCGGCAGGAATCGAGAGCTCTGGGAGCAACCATTTCAGGCATGCGCCATAGATGCAGACTGCGTGAAACCGGATGGGCAGAACTCGGTTATTTCCTTTGTTATTTCAAAATGGTTGCTCCCAGAGCTCTCGTTTTCCGACCGCTGGTCAAGGGGAACGAGGCTCTGGGAACGAGATTGACTGTGATAGTGTGGATCGTGTGGATCCTATAGAATTAAAATATATCTGTTAAGGAGGCTCGAAAGGGTTTTAGCTGCACGCGCGCTCGCAAAACACACGCGCCAGCTGAATGAATCAAAATAGCACACCGGAAGTTAAATCTTGCGTAAAATCGCGCGAACCGGAAATAAAATCTGCAGCAAAAATTTGTTTGTAGCTCGAAATTTTGTTCGGTGACCTATCTTGATTTTTGCATGCACGCACCATTCCCGATGGCACTTCAAATATAAAAGTTTCGGAGAAAATTATCTAGTAGAATTTTCTGTAAGCCATAAATCGCATTTTCTTTGTTATTTACATGATTCAGTGCACTAAATGTAATCTTCAGTACATCGGAGAGACCAAACGTCGTCTTAAAGACCGTTTTAATGAACATAGGCGACCAATTATAAACCCCTTTTGTAGTTATACCCCCACTGCGGTTTCACGACACTTCCTGACTAGTGGTCACGCGGAGGATCACATGATCCTTATACCGCTCGAACAACTACACACTAGTCGTGACTCCATCAGAAAGGCTCGTGAGGCATTCCTCATACACAGAGGAAAAACACTGGAGCCTGCAGGCCTTAACAGAAGAGATGAAATGTAATTTAATTTAGCAGCCTTTTAATTTTCTTTTGTTTATTTTACCTTGTTATCATGTATTATTATTTTTTATGCATTTCCTTTTTTATTAATGTTACACATCACGTAGCCTTTTTATGTCATTTCCGGTGAATACAAAGATCTTGTAAGAAGCATTTATCCATTCAATAAACCTGAAGAAGGCTGGTGTTGGCCAGCCGAAATATTGTAACAACGCCTATGTTCACGTTGTCTTGACCAACCTTTGCGGTATATTTTCTATATTTAATTCTACTAGATAAATTTTTTCCATACTGTCTGAAAAGTTAAAGAATTTAGGGAACTTTCCCACAAAGAAATAAAAATGGTAGGTCACCGAATTAGTTTTTCAGATAATTTACAAAAACTGAAATTTAGTGGACGTTTTTGTAGACCTTTCGCGTTGCCATGGCAACTGATATGACGTCACAAGTACCCTCAAAGTATAGCCCAGCAATAGTGTTGCAAGGAAACATATAGTTTGTCCTCACCATTAAATATCCTTCTTCGTAATCTTCCATCGTTTCACAAACACTACAGCAATGAAAAACCTTTTCGAGCCTCCTTAAGGTGGCTCAAAACAGTTTCTAGCACTTGCATTTTGATTCGTCGTTATAGCCACTCTTTATCACAGACACTTGATGCTACAATCATAGTATCAAAAAACTGCCCAACTATTGGTGAAAACGTCGTGGTCCTTTTTATAACATGATAGGTTACCATAGCAACAGTATGACCTGCTAAATACACCCTTAATTACAGCTTTAGGGGCTTATAGTTCAAAAACGGCACGGTGAAATTTTTTTATATTATCAACATTTGATAAGCATGATTAGGCGCAACTTTTGGCAAAGTTTAAACAAATTCTGTAGGTGGTGTTCAGAGCCACCTTAAATTTTCGAAAATTTAAGGTGGCTCTGAACGCCACCTACGGAATTTTTTTCAACTTTGCCAAAATTTGCATCTTATCCTGCTTATCAAAATTCTATAATAAGAAAAAAATTCACCGTGCCATTTTTGAAATGTAAGCGCTTAAAGCTGAAATTAAGGGTGTTTTTAGCTGGTCATAGTTTGCTATGGTAACCTATTGTGTCACGAAAATAATACCAACGTGTTCTCCAGTGATTGGGCAGTTTTTTGATACCATGATTGTAGCATCAACTGATAAAGAGTGGTAATTATGACCCATCAAAATCGACGTCTTGGAAAGTGCCAGAAACTGTTTCGAGCCACCTTAAGAGAGGAAGTTTCCGTTTTAAAGTATGCATTAATTTTGACGGTCAGAACTTCATGCTAGCCCACATATCCATATATGGATAAGACATTCCATATTCTTTTGATAGTTGATTTGAACACGTGGCCCGCGACGACAATTTAAGACGAGAAACACTGGGCTCTAATTTGCACTCACATAAATGGGGCCGATGGGGGCCTGGTTGGCATGTGTCGGCCTGTGTGTGATCCCCGTGTCATTTGCTGTTAAAAGTCGTTGTCGCTGGGTTAATTATCAAGGTAAGAGAGTCTATAAGTACATGTATGCCTTTTTGTTGTCAAAGTAACAAATGGACTACAAATTCAGCAATATTCATCTCAGAAAATGAAGAAACAATAATTTCTGTGTGTTACAGTGTGGAATAGGCCTTTTGCAACAAACGATCACATGGTAAAAAATCCGCCATGCTGGAGGGCAAGCTCATTTATATTTATTCCCGCACTGGGACCTAAAAACAAAGTTCAGTCAAGCTTGACTGGTTGTGATCTCTTTGTTGTAACGCCCCAGTGCGGGAATAGTATTGAGCTTGCCCTTCAGTATGGCGGATTTTGTACCATGTGATCGTTTGTTGCAAAAGGCCTATATGGTAGCCCTCCATAAATCTACTGCTCATGTGGTCCCGCAGTTAACACATGCGTCTTTGCTCCTCTGACTTGTACTCCCCAAGTCGAATAACATTTACTGTTGTAATAATTACACCCGCTTTCAGTGTTATGTGCATAGGCGACATCTTGGTTCATCTTTCGACATGCCATCTTTTGACATGCTATGTAACCTGGCCAAAATCAAAATGTTAGCACAATGGACTCTTTTACGGTCGAACTCGACTTTTAGTCATAAAATATGGATTTATTTGTCATCAAACTAAGGTAGGAGTATCAAGAAGTCATTCTGTGAGAGATAAATCGACTGTTTTGAATCTGTTTATATCGTTCGAATACTTGTGCTTTAACAGCCTAATTCTACCGGAAGTCACCATTGAGCGGCTGATCGACTACACACAAATCGTTTAATTATCCTGTGAATCTGGAAACATGCAATGTTCACAAACTTCTTCGGCCATGTCAGGTCAGTAATT
>JAHPZR010010129.1:15000-16724 GCA_019787425.1 Platygyra sinensis
GCTACATGGGTAATTCTTGCAACCACGATCACGAGGAGGAGGATCAAGGAAGATATTATTTGCTGCACGAGGAGGAGAAAGGCATTTGCCAAAATATATTTTAGGGCGAGTATCTGTCATCACAGTGATTTTCTTCATATCTTGAATTCAAAGGTTTAATCAGCAGTACCAGATTGAACTGTTTTGGTACGCAAGTTGATTTGTCGGACACAAATCAGCAACGGGGTCGACTGACTCGACCCAAAACACCACACGTATAAAGATCACGTTTATTTGGATCGCTTATTTTTACTGAGTAATCGTACGTGGCGTAGAGCCCATGTGACGGCTGGGTTGACTGGCAGGATCCAAATGTAAATGTAAATGTTTTGCGGCGTTTTCGTTGAGGACAAAAAGCTTGACTCTAATTTGCATATGTGGCGACTGTAACGCGATACTGTTTACACCGCGGAAAAAAAATCGGAAAAAAATCTCCAGTTCTGTTCCGCTTTCGAGATACATTTGCTCATTTGCTCATTTGATCATATTTATGGTAAGAGGCCTAAGTTACTTGAACAGTATGAGTGATGTAGTTTACAAAAATGTAAAATTTAGTTCATACAATAACGTTCAATATTATTGTTTTCAACCAGCAGAAATAAAAGAAAGCGGTGGCAGCTTTAGTGATAACTATTACTAGTTTAAACCTTTTTTTTTTAATAAAATACCTGTTGTGTCTGTTGCAAGTTCGTTGTTTAAAGTGGCAGGTAGTTTGCAGTCTAAACAGAACGCAGTGTTGTCGGAAACAACAACAAGGTTATTTATTCCAGATGAACGCAGTAATTCCACACGAGACTTAACAAAAAGCACACGCTAGGCTTGTAAAACTATACTTCGACTTCCGTCACTCTCGTATAAACAAGGCCTACAATACAATACAGTAATACGAATACAATAAAAATATTTAAGTAAAATGCTGCTTTCCACGAATGCCGTGCCTTATAGTTCTCCTTTGAGTAGTCGTTTGAATTGCCCAAGGGACTCTGCTTCCTTAAGTTACAAGGAAGATAGCCTGCGAATAAAAGGCGGCTGTGTCCGCAGGCTACAAGGACGATTGTACCAGAGAATGGTGCCACCATAGCTGAAGCTATTTTTTGTAATAGTTTGTGCCCGGTAATGGGACATTGAGTTTATTCTCCGAGTCCCTTAGGTTATATGCGATTTCTCGCCTTTCAAATTTAGAACTAAGATAAGCTTGGAGCCAACCCATGTGCGCAGAGACCTATAAAGCATCGTAGCTCTTTGAATTTACTGCTGGTAAGCTACATTTTTCCACCCTAGAAGTTTGAACAGGTGACCAGCATCTACGTCATAGTTTGAATAGGTCAAAACACGGGCTGCTCTATTTTGAAGCTTTTGAACCTTATTACGCCGTTCGTAGTGTAATAACAAGAGCATTACTCGATCACAACTCGCTTTGCGATACCCCCTGGTAAGCACTTGCCAGGACAAAATTTGAGATACATTGGAACTAATGTGTCGCCAGTCCGACCTTTTCTGACAGAAGTTCAGTCACACAGGCCAGTCTTGTTTTTAATTTTGTGAAATTAAAAATAAGCGAAATTAGCGTGGCTTGAAATTACACATTCCCCACCCTCAGATGAGGCCTTTTTAGGCACACTAACAATGACACGACTATGAAGGCTTGCAATGAGAAAATACCTAGGAACGCGCCTAGAAACATG
>JAHPZR010010130.1:0-12500 GCA_019787425.1 Platygyra sinensis
GGCTTGAAATAACGGCCGGTCAACGGACAATGTCCGGTCAGAATCGAGCATTGTCCGAGCAAATCCGTGGATGACCGGACATGTTGTACGGTCATTTGGGCTTTCAAAGAAAATTCAATTTTGAGACAATCATGATGGAAATTTATTCAATCTTATCATGTTCCCGAAAAGATATTAACTAGAGGGACTTTTGTTTGTGAAATTGATGACATTTCCTGTTGTCAGTCACGACCGCAAATTGGCTACTGCTGTGCGTGTTGAAAAGTGCTCAAGATTGCACGCCCCGCTGCGCCGAAAATAACCCGCATAGCCTCTGGTGCCAACAAGAGCGAAAAAAAGAAAGACCCAGAGTGACAGTATAATGAATTAGGCCACCCTCTTGCTCCAATAAAACTTCACAAATGTAACATTAAAATAAAAGGCTTTGAGTATTAATGAAGTAAACATACATGTAACTTGCAACTGAATGGAGCCTCTATCGCAACTAGTTAAGATAGATTAAATTTGTCCGGCCAAAAATGCCTATGGCCGAGTAAAATCACGTTTGACCGGACCATGTGTCCGGCGCCTGCCCAATAGTTATTTCAAGCCTTGGAGTAAGATTACTTATTCATGTCAATTGTTGTTCTATATAAAAACTTTGATTCCAAACGATTTAGGGATTTCCTTCTGTGTAATACTTTTAGTCAGTGGTTGTAGAACAAAGCAGAAGATGAGAAAATTGACAACCAATGTGCCTCAACTATATGTTGTGCGACATGACTCGAACAGCAGTGTTCACCTTGGAAGGCACGCAACCTGTACAGCTGTGCCTTTAAATAAGCCGCTCGGGTGACCCATAGAAGGACAACCCCGACAGAAAATCCTAACTTTTAGTTTGACCTGGGGCTTATTACCCAATCTTGTAAAAAAAGGTGTCGTTCAGGGAACTGTTATCTGGTCAACAAGAAGCCATGTTTTAGCTGGTCTTCGTCATAATCAGCTGCTGGAGTTGGTACTTTCATTTGCTGGACTGACGGAGCGATAGAAAAGAAGACTATTGTTCGACTGAGTCCAAATCATTCTGATTACTTCACCATGGTGACGGGTAAGGTGCTGTATCGGCGGATAACCTTACTTACCTCCCTCAACGCCTCCTCACAAAACTGGACCAGTTTCTCGGCCATCTTAGAAAACTCATGTGATTCACCTGACAAAAAAAAGAAGTTCTATTATCTAGCGTAATTCATAAATTATGCGATAATCATTTTATACCATGCCATAGAAAAAACAGCTAATCAGAATACAGGAAAGCCGTTGTATATTCGTCAGTATTCCATCGAACCTTCCCATCGATGAGTGCAATTCAACTGTATCACACCCAATCTTCCCAGCTGGCCACTGTATTTTCTATGGCATGGTATAAAATAGTTATATGCAACGCTTTCGGTTGGTATCCCACTCGTCACTTGTATTTTCTTGGTATACATACACGCCTAAAGGCTCGTGTGTATACCAGAAAATATAACTGACTCGTGGAATATTCCATGGTTATATCACTCGAAAGCGTTGCATAACTAGTAGGTACATCACCTCGTGAATTAATAGCTACTTAGACAATGTTATTACGAAATTCATAGGTGATCAATAAATGGCTAGACGCATGAAAAAGTGACGTCAATTTGTTAAATATATGCAAAGTAGAAAGACTTTGATGTTATTCACGGAAGTGTAAGTGGGCCGTACCGTTATAGATAACACTGTTTCTGTGCATCATTTTCACGTGCTCAATAAACTCGTCCCTATTTTGATAAGCGTGTCCTTGCACTTGCTGCGAAGAAAAAAGGTACATATATAAACAAAGCCAAGGCCTGACATGGATATATAAAAGATCATATATTTAAACTGCGGAGAAAGATATGAAGACATCAGTGATCAAAGCACTCTCAACGCGACCAACTCCCAGCTGGCTTGATAGCTCACTTGGTAAAGCACTGCACGGATATCGAAGAGGTCATGGGTTCAAATTTTTCAACCTTTAATTTCACAGCTGCTTAAGTTGTGTTTATAACTGCGATGTATGATCATTAATGTCTCTACAGAAGTAAAAGTGGGAGGTGGCTAGTTCAAACATTCCATTAGAGATCCTGTGTTAGTATTGTATTGAACTGTATTGTATTTATGTCTTTTTGTATCTGACGATATATAAATAAAGTATTGTTCATAATGAACTGCAATGAAACGAAAGTAAACTAACTAGATATCCTTTCATTAGAGACATTTATTTTAGAATAAAAAGAAAACTCGTATAAGAGAAGAAAGGAGTAAACGCATAGTAAATAAATAGGTTATGACGCTGTATTTAATATAGAGGGTTTATTACGTCATGGCTTGCTCCGTGAGAGGATACGATGAACCAAATCATGCGCTGTGACTGGCTATCTGAGCGGGCAAGATGGCGCGCGTTATTTTGTCCGCTCGGGGCTACCCGATGAGTCCCGCAAGAACAATTTCGGCGAAAATCATCTAATAAATTTTTTATTGACTAAGCTTGTTCGGTCAAGATGGCTGGATATTGGCCTCGTTCGTGCTCTCGTTTATTTGCGAGTTTATGGACCTCGAGTGACGACACACACAAAAAAAACACTTAGCCAATATCCAGCCATCTTGACCCCAAGCTTGATCAAAAACCCTGTACTTCCGCCCTAAGTGTGGAAAACCCGCGAACTACTCGCCGAATTGTAGCAGTCGCAACATGGGACAAAGACAACCATAAAAATACCATTCTGCAACACGGACACGCACCTGTCTAATGGTCAGAAGATCGATTGGAGTCTTGACAACATCGTAATAATCAGGCACCTGCTTGGACGACACAGGCTTCTGGAAAGGCCAACTCTGAATGACAAAAAACACCAAATTACTAGGCTCAGGCTCAGTAGTTCATTGTTCATTGTTAGGCTCAGTAGTTCATTGTTGCTTGGTGATCAGAGCATGGAGCACGAGATCGACTGTAGATCAGTCTGTACCGAGGGTAAGATCTCCCCTTTTGAAACCCTTTGGTTAATAGGTACATTAGAACTGACTTGTCCAGTAACGTTAACTTCACTTACTTCTTGCAATCCTTTCAACTGTGCGACGAGATTTTCCAGGAAGAAAGAAAACGCGATCTGTGAAGTACAGCAAAATGCAATTTAGGAATATTTAATTCTGACGCAAAAATACGGTAAAACCGCGATCTCTTTCACGGGTAAGGAGATTTCACATTTGATGACACTTACCTGCGGATCGTCGCTAAGCATGGGGTTTATCTCTTTCTCCAGCTGAATGATTTCATCTTCTTTCTAAAGGAATGAATGTCTAGCACTGTTTTAGATTGCATACAAATAATATTTGTCATAATCTTTCTAGGGTATTTATAAGCAACATTTTCCCGTTCACAGATTGTCGTGGACGTTACCATCTTGGATGTTTTAAAAATTAAGCTTTCTCTCTGCCTCGTTCCCAAAAGTAAGATTGTATTTGGCATCAAATTTACTAGTTATCTATCAAGTCAACTTGGACTGTATTGTTTTCATCTTTCTTTAGCTGGATTTCGTAACATTCTCCACGTGTTACTAATCCACCTCTCTTACCTATGCTTCACTTGTTGTCTGTAGATCTATGCTATTCCTGATCTCGTTCATCGTTCAATTCAAAAATTAATCCTAATATTCTAAAGCATTTCGGCTGATTTAAGGCAGACTGGTTGTCATTCACGAGGAGTTGAACTTACGACTATTACTGGTTAACAAAGATCGTTAATTTTCACCCTGTCTGTCAGAAACAGCACTGATAACCCGGAAACGCTGCCTACACTGTAGGATAAAAAGAAACTGAATTGATGTACTGACCTCGTTCAACGCCTTGTTACAGACCTCCAACATCTGTTGAGCTGAAGCAGTGTAAGTGTGCTTAGGACCTAAAAGAGAAACATCCATGAAATACGTTCAGCGATCACAGCGGGATTTAAAGGACAAACAAGTGAGTTTTGCAAAGGGCATCTCCATAAACTAGACCTATAATTACGATCAAATACGTCCAGTAAGTTTTTGATTGAATTTTTTATATCTTGTTGAGAGTTTGCGTTGGTTTTTTTTAAGCCTGGCAAGTCAGAAACAGAGTACGTCAAGATAGGCTATGATGCCAAAGTGGCCTGCATGTGCTGAGTAACTATTCCAGTAGTCGTTGGTTTTTGATTCGATGTAAAGTTGGATGAACAGCAAAAACACGGTCACGGTACTTTTGATTAAAAGCTGGTTTCAGCGAGAAGAAACGGCTCGATATCTTTCATTGCAAAACTCCAGACTCATCGTTATACATAACACTGTTTGACACGATCAAGGAAGCGTGTTCAAGAAACTCCTCTCTTGACAGATATTTACACTTTCGAAGATTCTAGTGACAACAAAAAGAAACATATCATCATGATTAACCAATGCCGGCATTGGACTGAAACTTGCTTTCATCTGAGACTACTGCGGCAGGGCTCGAAAAAATTTGCGGAGAGTCTCCGGACACGATGACCGGCCAAATTCATTTTAGCTCGGTCACGTACCATTTCTGGCCGGTCAAATTATATAAAATAAATAACTCTTAAAGAAGGGGCCCATGAACCAAAACTGGCGTTATATATTTCCAAAAAAGATGTTGCTTAGAGCTTATAGCACTTTAAAGCACTCATTGTCAACAACAAAATTAAATTACAGCAGCAAAATGAAAATAAGCTTATGTGTATTAAGGACGTTCGCGCGAAATTTTTCCAGTCGATAGAATTTTTTTAAATTTTTACTACAGGCAGATAATGAGTTACTTGTGCCAGAAATGCAAAAAAAAATGGGGGTCACCGTCTTCGTTTCAGAGATAAAGCGTGTGGTAAACTATACTGATTTCGAAAAATTGTCACATATCATTGAGTACGGTCTACAGGGGTTTACAGTTAAAAATATCGAAGGTGAGTCAACGGAGGCAAATGATCTTAATCACATTTTGTAGAAGTGGGTCTGTTGCGTAAATAATTCCAAATTTTACTATCTTTTTCAAAAAATTTAACCTGTAAGAGGCATTTGAGACCGCCGCACAGATGCACGAAGAGCTACTAAGAACGGAATTCGATGGCGCATTTTGCCAAAAATTTAAACTTCTAGTCGATAGATTTTTTTCATTTTTTCTCTAAACGTAGAAAATCAGTAGAGAAAATGATCCATCGAAAGAAAAATTGGGGTCACCGAGCGTCCAAGATCGTTAAATCCAGTCAAAGCTCTAGCAATGGCCATCTGCCTTATCATTTGTTTATTTTATGACTTACCGCGCGCGCTCATGGATGACGTGGCATGTGAATTTGCGTGCGCAGTAAGGATGCGCAGAAACAATTAGCGCGAACGTCCTTAAGTACACTGTCTGTAAGAGTAAAAAATGCCTCCAAATATAATGATTTCTGATGTACGTATCACGGCGTGAGATCTTGATCCTAAAACTCTGCCAGTAATCCATGTTACTCCCTCATTACAAGGGAAGAAAAATTTGTATTCATCGAGAAAAGCTTAGTAACCAGGCATTTTAACTCGGGTGTGCCGGAACCCGAAGACACATCAAGTGTTCAAGAAATTGTAAACAACGGTTCTTGTTGCATTTCACCCAGGATTTCAGATCAAAGTTCCGCAAATGACAATACACAGCGACTTGCTACAACTGAAACAACTGAACAGCATGGAAAGTTTAATTCATTTCATTTTCAAAACGATCAAATGTGACCGGTCAACATGACCGGCAAGACGAAAGGTTGACGAGTCAACCCCCAAATCAGTTCGGACATTGTCCGTTGACCCGCCGTTATTTCGAGCCCTGTACGGGGAGTCTTTTCAGACAGAAATAGCATTAATCTCTTTTTAATGACATTCCTCCACACGAGCCTCCATTGTAAGCTAATACGAATTTGGTCTAGGCTATTCTATCCGTTAGTCAGTAACAACAAATTTTTCTGAAATAAGCCAGAGCATCGTGCATTATCGTACTTTTTCAACTGGTCGAGTCGCAAGAAAAATCAACAACTATAATCAAACAACAACAACAATAGAGAACAGACCACTTTAGTCCGCGTAGCAAGCGTTTCCGTGGAGCAAAGAGCGAAGAACGTTCTCGCCCCATTTTTCCCGCGGGCAAAACGCCGAAAACCCTGTTCTTCGCTCTTTGCTCCACGGAAACGCTTGCTACGAGGGCTAAGACCAATTGTAAATACCTATCTAAGATTTCAATGTTAAAATGTTACAGTTACTTCATGGGCTAAATAGACAGCTCAAAGATGTCGCACCTCTCGCATTGTCTGTAGATCCATGGGAATTTTCACGATGTTGTAATAATCAGGAACAGTTTTTGCTGATACAGGATGATGGAAAGGCCAGGTCTGTGGACAGCAACAAAGTCAACAAGTTACAAAGCGTCGACACTAAAGTACATTCACTGCCAAAGTGATATAAGTACAAGGATTCTACTCAAAAGAGTTATTTTGCACTCTAAGAGGAAGAGTAATTCTTCAATGTCTGAGTGAAACGATATAAGTGAAAAATCACGGTTTTTCTCGCACACCGCTGGAGCCGGGTATAGGTCATGTGACCTGTGGAGGGGCAGCTTTTTGTGTTGTCTTGTTTTTCATACAATGCCACAACCTTGTTCTGCCCCCAAGCCAGGGAAAAGGCCCTGGGAACGAGGTTGATAATGCCAGAAAACGTTGTACAAAGAATTGATTTTTTTTGTCTTTAGCATAATATGCTACTTTTCAAATTACGTTTGACATTCTAATGAAGGTCAGGCAGCGGCGGTCAGCTTGGCATGGCTACCAGTGATGTGTGAGAAATTCAGATTTTGTTTATTGCCTTTTTGTGCCATCGTGATTGGCTCTATGGCAAATTTACATTTCAATGCTAGTGAGAAAGACGTTCTACCCATGAAGAAACACAACGCCTGAAAATCGTGGTGTTAATGCACTCCAGTTTCGGAAGTTTTCTAAAGAAAAGAGGTGACTCAGAAGGGCACTTTACCATCCAGATCTAACTGGTTTCAATAACATTAGTTATAAGTGGCCAATGAAGGTGTAATGGGCGGCTGTGACCACTGCGGGGGCAAGCTCCCCCAGAAAAAATTTGAAATCTAGAAGCTCGGAAATGCGATTTCCAGCGTTCTGGGCATCAAAAAGCGTGCTGTTTTTGTGACAGTTAAAAATTTCAGTGGTCGTTATTGTTATTTTATTTGCTTTTTATTATTAATATCATTTTTATTTTCATTGATGAAATCCAAACAGATGGCGGTAAGAGGTCCTACAAACGTCGGTAGACCGCCGGTAACCGGCTTTATTGAAACCCCTGATTAAACTAACAGTGTACTGACAGTTACACTTACTTCGTCAACTTCTTTCATTTTGTTCAGAATCCCCTCAAAAACAACTTGCAGAGCCACCTAATGTAACAACAAACAATACGACAAGTTAGTGAGTCCAAACGAAAGGCAACATTAAAGCATTACGTTCCCTACCTCAGGATTGGCTCTCCGACGGTTGATGGACTTTCGAGGTTTCTACAAAATCACGACGAAGCAGAATATTTTAGAGAAAAGTTACACAGGAAGGGAAACATAATAGGGATAGGGAAGGGAAGTATTTTATTTACTAAAGTGATGTTTAAAGACGGCAATCTTATGTTTCTTACGGTTCCACGTGCAATTAATTTAACATCGTACCTTCAGATAGTCACAGTGCATCACTCCAGAACGTCTCTTCTTTCGAACTAGAACGGGAACAAAATTGCACTTAGGGCGCGTTCGTTTGGGATCAACGGGAATAAGAATAATTGGAATAATGCGAGTAACGTTTGTTTGGGAGCTATTCTCATTCCGGAATACCTGGATTTCCATTTCGGCTATTCTGCTCCCAGTAGCAGAATAGCCGGAATATATTCTGGAATATATTCTTATTCCGGAATATCCCAAACGAACGCGCCCTTAAATAATCTGTTGTAGGAACAGAAGTCAAAGGAGTATAAACCTAGGCTATTCTTTCGAAAAACTAAGGAAAATGTTTCCCAACTGTATTCTTGGATAAGAACTTAATTCATATTAGGTCAAACTACACAGAAAAAAAAATTTCTGAATGAAGTTCCACGTTGAAACTAGGGCGTGTTTTTGAATTTTGTCTACACTATTAGTCATTCCATCCTCGCCATTCTTAATCGTCTTCCGCATTTCGTAATGGTTCCTGTCATTTAGCGAGAAATGTTCTACAAGATAATGAAACAAACTTTCTACCGCCATTCTGTGCTTGCGTCTAAGTTTTTGGCAAAATCAAGCTAGCACAAAATAACGCTTTGCAAGACATACAACTGATTCAATGGTTTCGAGTGGTATGCCATGGAATATCCCAAATACTCGCCTAAAGGCTAGTGTGTATACTAAGAAAATAGAAGTAACAAGTGGGATAATCTAAGGCATACCATGAGAGACCGAAAATACAATGCCCCAACACGATGGAAAGATTGGATGTAATACCGTCCAATACACAAGGGCTTTTCTGTATTCTGATTGGCTGTATTTCCTCATTGAGATGGTATAAAACAGTATATTACCGCTGTTAGACTAAAATACCAAGGCTGATGGAAGATCGGACAGATATATTTCTTTTCCTCACCAGATTCTTTGGGGAATCGCAGAACAAGTGATTTCCGCTTCAGCTCGTTTGTTCTGGAAGAAAACAGCACACACAAGGTTAACAACACACGCCACAAAATGAAAAACGAAATAAATGACGTTTTCAGATTCCTCCGGTTTGAAGAGAGTTTTCGAAAAGCTTCATTTTTGTGACGGATTAGTGCGGACGGAAGGCCTAACCGCAGAAAAAACTGCGTGACCCTGCGTTTTGAGATCTCAGGTCTCGGAAATTCTGAGTTAAATTACTATGTCCCCAGACCCAGAGCTGAGTCTACAAAAGGGAGCCTACACTACAGAGGATCTGTTTGTGGAACAAGATTCCCTCAGAGATTAGAAAACTGCCTAGTTTAAATGTTTTTAAAACTTCATTTCATGGGAAAGATTTTTCTAATACACCATGACCCATTGTAACTCTTATTATTCATAATGTAAGTTTTCGTATTTTTAACATTATAGTCAATAGTTCCTTAGAGTATTTTAGTCCAGTTTTAAACACGATTCCTAGGAAGACCATGTAAAATGATACGATTTCGTGTATAAATAAAGATTGATGATGATGATGATGATGATGATGATGGATGGACGCTGCCCAAACTTTGAGATCTCTTTATAGTAAACTTACTGATCAAGGAATGCTTTTCCAAGAGTAATTTTCGTTCCTTCTACTTTCACTAAATCATCCTGGGGCATATTAAGTTCTTCTTCAGCTACTTGCTCGTCAGTCATGGCTACTGTCACAGAACCGGGGTTAGCCTCCTGGTAGTTCGGACAGTTCTTGTTTGTTCGCATGTGTCCTATGGCTCCACACGCACCACACTTCAACTAAACGAAAGAATAACTTGATAAATACAAGAAAGGAATAATAAAAAACCGTGATATATTTAACAAATAAAGAAGCCTAAGCCGTGTATTACACTGTTATAAAACACGACAGGCATTTGAGAACACGAGGGAAATGTAGAAAGCACGAGTCGCAGGCGAGTGTTTTCTACATTACTCGAGTGTTCTCAAATGACTGGAGTGTTTTATCACAGTGTCATACACGGCTTAGGCTTCTTCATTTGCCTTATGATATGTAAAGAAGCAGACTAACAATAATTTTTATGAAAATGACGACACATTTCAAACGAAGTTTGCAAGACATGTTTCGGTCGTGCAACGACCATCTTCAGTTGAAAGTAAAATAATTGAAGTTACATTTGAATTTATAATACTATGCTAAATAAAGATAAATAACAACGTGAAATGAAATTGGGAATCTTACAACATAGCTAGAGGTAACAAAAGAGTGTACAATAGTGACTTGTTAATTAGAACGAGAGAGTTAAATTAACGTGATATAATTGCTTGTTTAAAGAAGGTTGCTCCCAGGAAATATGTAACGCTTCTTTTATCTTGACCTGGAATTTTGTGGTCGCATGATCTATAACTTTAAAACATTCAGCGGAGCAGGAATTACGGCATGCCTCGGATTGTTGAAGGTGTTGAAAGATATGTGAGGTCCTGTCCCTGTTTAAGTGTTCGCGAATGCGTGTCGAGAGGTGTCGGCTAGTTTCACCGACATAGCAAGAATTACAGCTTGCACAGGTAAACTTGTAAACAACATTCGAACGAAGTTCAACAGGCACAGGGTCCTTCACACTAAACATGTTACGGATCTTGAACGAGGAAAAGGCTAGCTTAACATCAAGATTGTTACAATAACGTTTAAGTAGTTTACGCAATCTGTTTTGTGCTATAATAGAGAAGGGCCCAACATAAGGTAATTTGAAAAAATGTGTAGAATTAGAGGGAGGACTAGCAGGTGTGTTCGAAGGAGTCTGAGTTTTAGTAATATACTGCCTAATGACCCTCTCAACGATATGACTGGGGAAAAGGTTTTTTCTTAAGATTAATAACAATTTCTTGATATCCTCATGAAAGCCTACCCACGTATTGTTGATCTTGTATGTTCTGTCAACTAGGGTCCTGATTAAGCCAAGTTTATAAGAGAATGGGGTAAAACTGAAATAATTAGTTAATAGACCGGTGAAAGTTTTCTTACGATAGACCCTGGTAATGGGAGATTGAGGTTGACTGTTGTCAATCAGAACATCCAAAAAGGGGATTTTTTTGTCCATCTCTTTTTCCATGGTGAAACGTATGTTGGGATGTCTGTGGTTGATGTAGTCAAAAAACAAAGTAGCGTCATGTTCAGTGTCAAATAGACAAAAAGTATCGTCAACATAACGTCGGTAAAATAAAATACTGGAGGCCTTATAGTTTTCCAACCAAATCCTTTCATGGTGACCCATAAAAAGATTAGCCAACACCGGGGCAAGGGGAGAGCCCATTGCCACCCCATCAATTTGATCAAAAAACGAGCCCTTAAACAAGAAATGTGTTTGAGCAGTGGCAAAATTAAAAAGATTTCTGAGTTCAGTTTTCGTTAACTGGAGATCAGGGTTGCCCTTGGAGATGTAGTCAACCGCCAGGTTGACACACTCCTCCAAGGGTATGTTTGTAAACAGACTTTCGACATCAAAGGAAACCATAAACTTTCCCGATAACGGCAATTCATTGATCTCACGAACAAAAGTAAAAGTGTCTAAAGCACAATGTTCAGATGGGATATGAGGTTCCAAAAGAATACATAAATACTTAGCCAGCTCATAGTTGTATGTTCCAATTGAAGAAACTATGGGACGGAACGGAGGTATTGAGTTCGGCTCACAGACCTTGTGCATCTTGGGGAGGCCGTAGATTCGAGCAGGTTGAGAGCCAGAGGGATAGATTTTTTTTTTGATATAGATTTTACGCGCGCAAAACAATAAAACACGCTTTTTCTATGTTTTATACTCTGATAAAATATAGGTTTTTGACCAATCAGAGCGCGCGCAGGGTACATACATACAAACATACATACTTTATTGGGACTCCCTTCAACAGGGCTTTTCAGTCACAATGTTAACTAACTAACTAACTAACTAACTAACTAACTAACTAACTAACTAACTAACTAACTAACTAACTTATTTACAGTAATTTAATTAAAATCAAAATGTATTTAAATCATTAAGGTCCTATCTATGTTCTAAATAGCGTTGTGAAACAGTATTTTACAGCATCTAGGGCAATCTAGTAAAGATGTTCCAGCAATTATGGAGATCTGAGGCAAAAAAATTTTATATACTTGACGACTAAAATATGTAACCCACTCTCCTAGAGAAAAACCACAGGGACCCCTGGTGAGTGTACATGGGCTAGATGAGCTGGGAAGCAGTGTATGATGATTTGACTTTCCATGCGTTAGCCTGAAAATCTTGGTCGATGTGACTAGAACATGCGAAGATAAATGCGTGAAAAAAATTCTAAAGATGTTGTTTGAAATGGATTAAAAGTTGTATTTGGCGCTGTTGGCCAATTTTCTTAATGGGAAAATCGTCACAATCGAAAACTGCGTATTAGTTAATGAATGACTGAACTGCAGTAGTTCGCCCGACGCCAGACATTGGTTGTGAAAGACAAATAAGCTAACATTTATTTGGTCAACCTCTAACTACAGACAGTTGCACTTACATTATTGGGAGGCTTTTCTTTCTTCTTTTTAACCGGCTGCAATTTCTCCTTTTGTTCGTTTCGCTTGATTCTTCGTAACTGTTCTTGAATCCTAACGTTTCCATAGACACACAAACAAAAAAAACGTCGATAAGTTGCATGAACAAAACCAACAGACAACGGCTGCAAGCAAACACAGCGACATAATTCAAATGAGCTACAATCTTGACCACTTTGGAAACTATTTTGTA
>JAHPZR010010130.1:17500-55521 GCA_019787425.1 Platygyra sinensis
AAAGCTGCAGAAATGTGAAAACGCAGACGCAGACAGATTTCTGCGGTTAGACCTACTGTCTACACTGATCCGTCACGGAAACAGAGCTTTTCGCAAACGCTCTTCACACAGGAGGAATTTGTGAATGCCGCCTTTACGTTTAAGGGTGAACGGAGTACATTTTAAAATGGAGCTTCTCGGGTCTTGTCGAGAACGCTGACGTCATCACGATACCTTTTTCACGTGATTTTCCTGACCGAGTTTTCCTAGCCTGTTCCAGGCCCTCGGAAGTTGGGGACAAGCGCTCGTCAACCACCAAAGCCTGGAACAGGCTAGCGTTTTCCCAAAAGACGATTCCGGCATAATGTTGACGGGGTATAATGAGGTAGTTTGGCAGCACAAAAGGCTTTTTACCTGTTCTGTAAGTCAAATATCCTTTGGCATTCTTCTTTGTAGCGTTCTTGATGCTCAGCAATTGTGAATCTTGATCCTCTGGCAAACTTGCTCATACCTATCATCGATGAAATGATGTATATATATAATTATTATCAATAAAGTTCAAAAGTTCAAAGTTCAAGTTCAAAAGAAACACGTTGACATTAGGATTGCGCTGACTGAAGGTTTCCACGCCGACAAAATGAATCAAATTGAACTCAAAGCAAAATTCTATGAAAAATTGAGGGTAAATGACCCAAAAAAGAGCGTGACGGCGTGACAGCGTGACGCCGGCGCGAATTGAAGTGGGACCTTTAAAATGTCGTGACAATAGCGTGACTAGTTCCTTTAACCAAAAATCACTTTATGTCACACCTTCTTCTCCAGACTTAGCCGCCTCCGTGGACATTGTGCGAACGACATGAATAACTTCCCATCTGGAAAGTTTGCGAATCTGCATAAAGAAAACAACAGCAAAAACAAAAAACAAGCTTATCAGTTGTAAGCAAAACAGTAAAAGAAAGCTGTCAAGCCAGCGTAAAAGTTAAACACGGAAATGGTCATTGGTGTATTTGTACAAGAAGACATCACCTCTTCATCCGAGACTCTGAAGTTCCTTAACACTTGTCTCGCTTGTTTAAGGGACAGTCTTCTCAGATCAGCGTCTGTTCCTGTGACAGTCTTCTGTTTTCGTATTTGCGGTGAGCTGGTGCTTGAATCATCCTAATCAAACAACAACAACAACAACAACAAACAAATTTACATCCTTCTTAGAAAGAATACATTTTATAAGAAAATAGGCGCTGAAGTTTACTAAACTTTAAGAATATTTCAAGAATAAACCCGAGGCTTAGATTTTGAAAGATTTATTTGTAAATACAACTCAAAATTATAAGTTTTCAATTAAACCGCATAAAATTCCTCCTTTCTCTAAACGGCAAAACAAGCCAAAAATGAACAAAAAAAATTTTGTTTATCACTCGCATGATTACAGATCGAATTGGACTCCATTCAGTCCTATTACCATTATTTATTGCCAGCCGTCTGGCTACAAAATTACTTAAACACGACTACATTCGAATACAGAAATGCCATACGCTACAGTCTAAGAATATTCACAAGAATATTTTCAGCTTAAAATCAGCAGGAAAATAAGAATATTCAGCCTCGGCTGGAACAGCAATATTCTCATAGAAAAGAGTGTACTCGCTGACAGAGCGTCAAGGCCAAGCGAAAAACGCGTGAGAAAGTTTGGAGCAATATCAGTATCTGGGCAACTGCGCACCTACCCCTCCCCTAACCCTAACACTAACTTACTAACAGTAACACTAACTTATTAATTATTATAACATGTTGGGTTAGGGGAGGGGTAGGTGCGCAGTTGCCCAGATACTGATATTGATCCGAAAGTTCAAAGTACTTTACCTTGTTTGCCATAGGCTTGTTAGGTACTCGTACATAGGAAAATCCCTCCCCACACCCGGTGGGGTCCGCCGAGCCTGTGACTGCCAGCTGACATTTGCCTTTCATGGCTGAAATAAACGCTCTGGTGGTGTTCCATGGTGCTGTGCGAACCTAGGATATGACAAGACTCTGTAATTGGCTAAGGCTTGAGTAGCAAATCAGAGCAAACCTTTTTCAGCCTGTAGTACATGTGGTTGAGCGGAGCGGAGCGTGACACGCGATCCACCCGCGCGAAACGCGAGAAAGTAGCTGCGAAAATAAACCTCGTGTATAGTACTTGGGGCTCTGCTCATCTAAACCGCCTGTTTCGTGCACTAAGATATTTCAGGATTATCAAGTGATGAACTACGCAAAATATGGAAGTACCGACTGATTATAAGTCAGGCATTAGTAAACAAAACCGTTGATAACTTATATTAAAGTGCCTATGAAGCGAAAATTTTTTCCACATAATTTAAAAAATAGAAGGCAACACTTGATTGCTTTGCATAGCATAGCCATTTAGAGATTGTTCTGCTCAATTAATCTTTTGTTTGGCGACGCCCGTTGATGTTTACTCCGCCTTTCAATAACTTGCGGACTCTAAAATTCGAAGCTCAACCGACAAATGCGTTTTTCGCTGCCGTCAATCAAATGTTCGGCGACTCCTCCCAGCTTCAGGCTACTGTCGAGCGTGCGGTTATCAAATCGTTTACCACAGTTCAGATAACGAAACAGTGCTCGGCAGTAGTCGGAAGCTAGGATTAGCCGTCGAACATTTGATTGACGGCAGCGAAAACACCCATTTGTCGGTTGAGCTTCGAATTTTAGAGTCCGCGTGTTATTGAAAGGCGCAGTAATTTTTGTTGTGGTTTTGCTGAAGCCTCCTTACTGCTAAGTTGATCTACTCTAAAAAGAGAAAAAAAATGAAGCCAGAAATTTAGATAGAAATGAAACGAAAAATATTATTTCTGACGTTTGAAAGACGAATTAGTCGGAAATTATTATTCTGACGGCACGTTGGAGAGACTCGCGGTGCATCTCGGGTTGCTTTAGGACTATTTAAGGTCTTGGCTGGAGATTTAAGTCATTCTAGGTCGGTCAGTTGGAGCGTTCGCCCGCTTTATTTATTTATTTATTTTTTTTAGGATTGCGTTTCGATTTGAATCAACTTGTATATTGTAGGATGCCCTTTCCTCGGGGTCTCGTGCTGCTGCATTAGATGAGGAATACGTTTCCACATATTTTTTGGCCACATCTAAAGGGTGGTTTTTTAGTGGTTTTTCGTATCTGGCGTAGCACATTTTCTGAATTCTTGAGCTCTTTAGTTACCTTTGTGAGGAAAACATAATTATGAATAATTCAATAGATATTAGGCTACATTGAATCGCACGGCTCATGACTGACTGACCCATCCTAAATAAACTTTTCGCATTGAATATCTCGTGTGAGTGTAGTCAGAATCTGAAGGATTTTGTGTGCATGTGAATCTTACTGATAGGGCTGGCTAAACAAGGTATTTTAAAGAAATTCCAGCCTTCTGGTTTCATTTAAGAAGTGCAAATTATCTCTTTAATGGCTATCGCTCTAAAAACCGGCTCAGGTTAAATAAGTATCAGCAGCTGCCAATTCCAGAAAGAAGATGCAAAAAATTAGCCGTCTTGGTTTATCAACTTTTCCAAAATACATAGAACTTACTCATTTCACGTTGTCGATTCGCAAATGGAAGGGAAAAAATGTACCAAGAT
This sequence comes from Platygyra sinensis, assembly GCA_019787425.1. NCBI lineage: Eukaryota > Metazoa > Cnidaria > Anthozoa > Scleractinia > Merulinidae > Platygyra > Platygyra sinensis. Next base: position 21,106 of record JAHPZR010010130.1, read on the forward strand.
AAAAAACGCTCGTGCATAGCATAGCCATTTACAGATTGTTCTGCTCATTTAATCTTTTGTTTGGTGACGCTCTCGTTGATGTTTAATTTAGTTGTGGTTTTGCTGAAGCCTCCTTTGAATTTTCTCAGAACGATCCTCGATCTTCAATGTTGTCATTAAATTATTTTGTTTCCATTCCCTGATGATCAATATAATTCATAGAAATTTATGCAGTGTTTTATCCATTTTATCCATTTTGAAAACGCAGGGCCTTGGGAACAAGGAGAACACTCGACTAAGGCTCTTCGGCGCGTGTTATGCCATGAAGAAAACTAAAACAAAGAAAGGATACTAAGCTCAAGCGTTAGCAGCCGGAGGCAGTTGCCACTTGGGAGTTCTTGGGGCTTGCTAACCCTTAGTGATGGAGTAGCTACGAACTCAGGTTGACTGGGTTGTCATAGAACGCGCAACAGAGAGACGAAAGAAAGAAGCGTGGTCCATGCTACTGACAGAAAAGACTACTTCCTCTGACGAGGCTAACACCCGAAACATCAGCCTTTAAAAGAACACGTCAAGGCGTGATTCATTGAATTACCCTTATACCCTATGTGTTTCGCTTCGCCCCGACGCAATCCAGCTCTTTAGGAACTAACACCAGTTACTGTTACACTGAACCAAACTTTAATAAGCCTTAAGCTGAGCTTTTTACACGAGAGATTTTGATATTTTTCTATTTTTTATGCTACATAATGACCATTTTCATGTGTTAGAAAACGTTTATTTGTGTACATAGGTAGATGAAATCGTTCTGCCAGAGAGTGGGTACGTTCAAAGGCCAGCAGTAAATCTTAATCTCAAGCCTTTTGGCTTCGGTGGGCTTCCTGGCCTCACTAATTTGATATTTATAACGTTGTTTTAATTTATTGTGCTGCAAAATCATAATAAACTAAAAAAAGACAAAATGATATGATATAAAATGACATTAGGTGTCCTTAAACATTTCAAAATCGTCCTGTTATAGCGTTTAGAGATTTAGCGAGTGCGTAGATCCCGACTCGTCGATAATGACTACAGTTTAATTTGTGTCCTCAAAGGTCTTCAGGGCTTTGCTGCTCCTCTGACTTCACATCCTCTGATTCCGGTCTTGTTCTAAGGCAAAGTTGTGGTGTTAAGTTCAAGGGAAACCAATGAAAGCGGCGGTTCAAAGCTTCGCGAAACTCTCCGTTGCGAAAGAAGTATATCCACGGGTTGATCGCTGATGATGTCAACCCTACTGCGTCAAGCCAGGGCCACACAATGTAGGCCAGTTTATTAGCAAAGCATTTGTCACTTGCTGTAACATATTGCACAACTGAAAACACTAATGAAGGCATCCATGAAACAATAAAAACACCCAACACAAAACCAATGGTTTTGATGGCTTTGTGATTTTGTACAGCACGAACAGGACAGTTCATTTTATTGGAGTTTTGAAGATTTTCCCTTTTCATTCTGCCAGCTTGTTTTTTGACGACTGTAAAAATCCAAAAATAGCACAACGTGACGACAGTTAGTGGAATTGCAAAAAATACAAACGATAAAGAAAACCAGAAGTCTTTACGGGTCGTCGCATTTTTTACCAAAATCTTGGTGAAAGGAAGAAACAGTGAAATTAACCAAACCATTATAATCACTGAGTAACATCTTTTCTTGGTTATGATGTCTTGATAACGAAAAGGAAAGCGAATGGCAATAAATCGGTCAACAGATACACAACATAAGTTGAACACTGAGGCAGCAATTGAGTGAATCCACACCATGGCGATACCTTTTAGCAAAATGCTACCAATTCGTGGCTGAGCGAAAACTATGATAGCTATATACATAGGGTCCACCACAAGCCCTGCTATGAAGTCTGCAACGCACAAAGAGGCTAAAAACCAGTTTGAGATTGTTCGTAAAGATTCATTTTTGTAGAACAACCACAGCGCCACTGCATTTCCAATGACAGCTGCTAAACCAGAGGAGCCGAACCACAAGGAGAGAACTACCGATGCCGCACCGCTCAGTCGTTCGTTGAAGCCGCAGCTATTATTCATGGCGAGTTTCACCAACGACAACAAGTAAAATGAAAATTGTTCTGATAACAACAACCGATATACAAAAAGGAAATAAAGAATACATTAATTTTGAAGCTTACAAATATGGTATTAGCTCCCTCCAACAACCATACGTTTAAAGTAATTAAGCAGTTATCTCTAGCATACAATAATGATAAAATTACGGCTACGATTTCAAGTGCAGTCCTTTGTACACGAATGGTCTTAGGCCAGTAGAATTCAGCTTATGATGATTTTATTTTGCATAAAAATGAAATGTATTGTTTACACGCAGATGGCTTATTTTAGACAGGAACTTCTAATGAATCTACAGTTTGGGAACTCCTGTTAAAGCTCCCAAAAATTGACGTATGTGTAATAGTGTTATATTTTACTAAAAACGTTAATGTTATAACTATGTCATATTCCAGAAACCCTAAGTTTCCAAGCGGGGTTAATGTATTTATAATTAAATGCTCAATAAAGTCTGGAATCACCTGGCCCAAATTGTGGGAAGGCTGGATAGCGCTATTCACCGGATAAATTGCTATCCAGTGGATAAATTTTAACAAAACTAACCACGCTATCCAATGGATAGTGATTTATCCGGTGGATAGCGATGTCCATCCTTTCGAACAGCCCGGGTCTGATATTTGAGTCATACCTAGCAAATGTTTGTCAGTGGCCTTTATTCAAGACAATCAGCTGTTAACTTATTTAGAATATAATGATCAAAGTCCATAAAAGTCGTATTGACTTCTGATATTACAGCAAATAAATTGGTCACGAGTGCAGTTGTAGACTAGAGAAGCAACTGACTCTCGATTTGGACTAGTTTCCGGTCCTTTAATTCCAGGTATTCCACCATCATTTAATCGGAATAGTAACAATTTATCAAGAACTAGAGTTTAAAAGAACATGGACGCATGTGAAGTTGGGAATAAATTAACTCAGCTTTCCTTTGATTAGATGAATTGATTAGATGCAGGCTACATGCAAGTAATACCTTCCATGATGCCTTACAGACAGTGAAATAGTTTGTATTTATTTCTATATTATCGTGAACACCTAAAATATGTCTGGAATGTTTATTGTGTTGTAACCAATTACATGCGAGATCTTCACACTACAGAAACCACAAGCAACGAACGGTTCCTATCGGCCACGGAACAAATTATTTTCGTTTTGTTTTAACATTCAGCCTTTTTACAAGTAAACAATTACTTTTCCTGCCCATTTGTTTTACAGTATGTGTTATAATAGCAAAGACTACAGGTTTGAGCGATTTTGAAGTAAATTAAGCCGATGTGGCGGGCTGACGCACGCGACGGTTTGGCGCGCGAATTTTCAAACTTTTTGTAACGATCGAAATCGGAATAATTAGTTACGCTTGATCGCAAATTTGTTCGGCGGCCTTTCCAGTTTACGATCTTGCGATCAAGGAACTTCTGACGGCACAGTAGTTCGAGGATTCAATTGTTATCCCACACAAATCAACCCTTGTTCGACAAAAAATATTAGCAAGGATTTTGCTAATCACGATTGTTGATTTTTTTATTATCTTCATGTGATGTCGTTACATGGAAAGCTGGTCGCCGTCGCGTCGCGTTGGCTTCTAAATTTTTTCTTTCTAAACTCGAACGATGACCTGGATGCGGTCCTCAGCACTGATCTTGGGGAACAGCGGTGTTTTAAATTCCTAATAAGACAGTTTGTATCCCTACACAAAACAAAAATTATTTGTTCCGTGACCGATAGGAAACGGTTCGTTGCCTGTGGTTTCTGTGGTGTGAAGATCTCGCATGTGATTGGTTACAACACAATAAACATTCCAGACATATTTTAGGTGTTCACGGTAATATAATCAGCGCTGTAATTCCGACAGTTTAGGATGAGTGAAAAGCTTGGACATTGTCGGCTGTCAGTTGTCAGTTTCCCGGCTTCTCCAAAAACACAACGTCAACAAAATGTAGAAAACAAAGTAAAATAAATGCAATTGTTGGATTTCAAGGACACAATGTTTATACATATCTGGTGTTTTATTGATCAACGCTATAGGTTTGCATTTATAACTTTTTAGCCTTTAAACATTCACATAGGAATACCTGTGTGTCGTGCAATCAGCGGTAGTGCGAATCTAGCGACCACCGGTTCTTGTCTTGAGCTAACCTCGTTCCCTGGGTCTCTCATGTTGCCGCCCCCTGGGGCGAGTGCGCGCCCCAGGGGGCTGTAAGATGAGAGACCCTGGGAACGAGGTTGCTCTTGAGCTACCTCTTCTCCCCTTGTAAATGCTACACAGTTAATATGTTTTCTTTTCCTTATAAAGATAATACTAGTATTTAGAGTAGTTTTTGTAGTCTTTGGGCGAAGTATGCTTTTATACTTGTATTTTCTTTGAAAAGGAAAGAAAACTCGGCGGATAACGAAACGGTACGATTAAACCTTGTTCCAGCATGAAATTCTTGGGAACCAAAACCAACAGGTATTACTTCTAGGTGTTTAATTAGGTTGCTTTGTATTAGTTCCCATTGCGATAATCAGACCTTTATATATCAGGCGTAGTCAATCGATAAACAGAATTTGTATGAGTAAGGTACTGCCCGCTGCAGCTGTATTTAATTGTCGCTAAAGGGCACACTAATTTGGAGGGTAATTGGGACACCTCTTTATTTTATAGAAACTATCAGATCAGGTTATGTTATCCCCTTTGAGACTACCGTTAACAGTATTTGTATAACTTTAAAAGTTTACATAGCACTAATGGAGCATTCTTTTCTTTGGAGTTTTTGGCGATTTTCCGTTGCACTTCCAAAGATGGGCGATCTCAGTAAATGCTCCAACTACAGAGGAATTTCTTTGCTGTCTGTGCCTGGAAAAGTTTTCAGCAGGGTCATTTTGGAGAGAGTGAAGGACACTGTCGATTCTCAATTCAGGGATCAACAGGCAGGATTTAGGAAAAACAGATCTTGCACGGATCAAATAGCCACCCTTCGAATTATTGTGGAACAGTCCCTTGAGTGGAATTCTGCCCTGTATATCAACTTCGTTGATTATGAGAAGGCATTCGACAGTGTGGTTAGGGAGACCCTATGGAAACTCTTACGACACTATGGAATACCCAGCAAGGTTGTGTCCCTGATTAAGAGCAATTATGAAGGAATGACCTGCAGAGTAATACATGAATGGCAGTTTTCCAGACAGTATCGGGTCCAGACGGGGGTCCGGCAGGGCTGTTTACTATCCCTTTTCCTTTTTTTCCTAGTCATAGACTGGATCATGAAAATGACAACGAAGCAGAGAAGGAATGGAATCCAGTGGACATTGTGGTCCCAGTTAGATGACCTGGATTTTGCGGATGATTTGGCCTTACTTTCCCACAACCACCAGCAAATGCAGGACAACACAACTAGGCTGATGGACATCTCTGCAAAGGTAGGCCTTAGCATCCACAAACAGAAGACCAAAATCATGAAAGTGAATACAGTCAGCACCGAACCTGTCCTGTTGGAAGGTAGCCCATTAGATGAAGTAGAGTCCTTTACTTACCTCAGCAGTATCATCAATGTGCAGGGTGGTACAGATGAAGATGTCAAGACCAGGATTGGCAAGGCCAGGGCAGCTTTCCTGCAACTTCAAACAATCTGGAAATCCAGAGAATTGTCGCACCGTACCAAGATCAGGATTTTCAACTCAAATGTAAAGTCAGTTTTACTTTATGGTGCAGAGACATGGAGCATAACAAAAGCTACCGTCGCCAAAGTACAAACCTTCATCAACAGCTGCCTCCGGAGAATCCTGAGAGTGCACTGGCCAGATAAGATTAGCAATATCAGCCTGTGGAAGAGAGCACAGCAGATCCCAGCAGAACGGGAAATAGGAAGGAGGAAAAGGAGATGGATAGGACATACTTTTAGGAAGCCCGTGGCTAGTACAACAAGAGAAGCGTTGTCTTGGAATCCCTAGGGGAAAAGAAGAAGAGGTAGGCCGAGAAACACCTGGCGCCGAGACCTCCTGGCAGACACGAAGAGGATGGGCATCACCTGAAACCAACTAGAAGCAAAGGCACAGGATAGGGAGCTCTTGAGGTCTCTTGTTGACGGCCTTTATCCCGGACTGGGGTGATAGGCTTAAGGAAGTAAGTAAGTATTGGGGAAAAGCCGCCTTCAGTTGGTTTGGTTGATCGACTTTTACAACAGGGCCCAAACTGGTTGATACAGTTGAACAAGCATTTGTGTGATTAAAGCGGGTAAGTTTATAAAGAAACTGAGGTGCTGCGTCGGTGGGAGTATCATAAGATAATTTGGTTTTATCAACTGGGTTGATAATGTGAATTGGTCACTGTAAAGAGATTCGGAAGCTGACGTTTCGAGTGTTAGCCCTTGATCGGAATGAATCGATTAAGAAAATGTCAAGTGATTCTGAACCAAATAGTTTCGCCAAATCTTGGAGTAGTTCTGAATAAGATATTATGGAGGACGATGAGAGTGATGTTAAAGAAGTCTCTAACACACAAACTGACGTCACGCGTTGATGTCACGTGACGTTTTGACCGCGCGATTTAAATGCCTTTTTTGAGGGAAAAATAGCTTAACTTTGCGCGCTCGTAAAATTAACAATTTTTATCGTAGGCATCCCAAATTTTGGAATTGTGTATGTCAAACGTTATATTTCCATATTATGTGGAAAACATTTTCGCTTCATAGACACTTTAAGTCTCGTGTAACAATGCAGCTATCATAAATGTGTTTGTTGCCGAGGTTTATCAAAGTATAAGACGTCGCTCGTTACCTCGTCGTCAATGTTTTTACTTTCAGAGTCATCATTGTCGTCATCACAGGAGAAAAGAGATTTTTCTCCATAACCTGCATCCTGCAAACAAAGAAAAAGGTGACCATGGACTCTGTGACAACCATAGAATCGTGAAAAACTATTTCGTCCTACATATATCCAAATTGAATTAAATAGACAAATGATGAGAATAACGAAGATCACTGACTAGGATACACTGCAGGTCCTGCAGGGCTTCATCGAAGAGGACATTTAACGGTAGGAAGGGAGGGGAGGGGGGCTTAGTATAGTGTGTACAGTACTGTTCTTGAAACGCTACTTATTCAGCAGACATTTACCTTGAGTCTCTGCTCGGCAGCTAACATACTGTAAAACGCACAGCACTGCTCAGGTGACACCAAAGCACGCATCTCTTCCTCGGTCGGCAAACGGAAATCGCTCTTGAGTACCCACCAGTTACAGTCTGTGCCTGAGTTAACACAACAGTGTATCAGTTAGCTGCTATATAACTCACATTATTATACATTGAACTCTCTAACTCTTTTCTGATTGGCCGAAAGCGTACAGTGAATTTTCAAAATCAGCGCCCATGACGTCATAACTGCAGATTATACAATAATCATGTCAAGGACACTCAAGGTCACGGGTATTCATGTCAAGTTCGCGTGTTTTGTGTCGCTTCCCGTCAGTGAAGAAGCAAAAATATGACTTCCATTTTTTTTTTCGTTCAATGTATAAAACAGTTATTAGATTCAGTTTTTGTTTTATTCTGGATATCACAAAAACCTCATCCAATAATTGTGTTATAATCACGGCAGCAAGATAACCACTTACTAGTCCACATAAACGACCACTCACTCTCTGCATGTTCACTCTGATTTTTTCCTTTTCAATACTTTGGTATATTATGCCGCGCTTCACCATTCTTATACTCTTCAGTGGAACCCTCCCTTACGGCCATTTTTTTGTCCCAGCGAAACGCCTATACTTAAATTTACCCCGTTTATACGGGCACTCAAACCAGCTATGTCAAACAACCTATGTTCATCTCTCCGTTATCCATATTTTACTCAATGATTCAAGTTTCCGATCTTTTCAAAATATTTATCTGCATTCTAGATGCTTATGAAAGAACAGTTGTTTTGAAGAGCAATTATGATATATCTGTTAAGTCGTCACTCAATGGAGACCAGTCATGACATTTGACCCTACCCTTAATACGACCAAATTTCCGTGGCCTGTTGATGGCCGCATAATGGGGTTCCACAGAACTAGACTCGGCTCTGGTCTACTACAATAGATATCTTTTCTAAGCTAACTTTAGTAATAATATATATCTTCTTACATAGTTCGCTGTTCCATGTTACACGAATACTAAGCTATGACTTATGCTACTCTGCACTAAACTGCACTATACTCACTCCAAAATGGAACACATTCTAACTCCATATCTGGTGAATCTGAAATAATGAGTGAATTTCTAGTTAACCAGTCGTTCAAACGCTACTGTTCTGTACCATGTTGTAATTAAACTAACGTCTAACTCTACACTACACTTCAAAGAAAAGCAATTAAAATACGGTTATCTTAGTTTCACTAAAACTGGCTGTAGTTAAATCTACTTAATGCACTTCCCAAATTGGCAATTCACAAAAAAACGGACTTCTTGCTCACTCACGCGCGTGATCACCAAAACTCTTGCACATGCTCAATCACGAAAAGTACGCTCTCTGTTTCTTCCCCCGCCCCACCCTTCCCCTCTGTCAAACATGCACGCGTCTGCTACTAGTAAGTAAAACTTTATTTATGCAGGGTAGCCCATTCAGCTCTAAGGCTGGTCTCCATAGGGGCCCTGTATCTTAAAATTAATTACATAAAAAATTTTCATAAATCATTACATTTAAAAGTCTAATAAAAATACAATAATACTCATAGTCATCGATATAAGTGCGCCCGCACGCTCTTTCCACGCACGTACACGCGTACTAGCAAAATTCGACTCGCCAACCTGTTCTTTTAAAGTCAGCACAAAGCTTGAGTCGTTTTCTAATGCTACTCTCGGAGTGCATAGGAAAAGCTCGCTTGATGTCATCCATCTTGATCCTTCTTGGAGTGTCTGGACTCTTCCAGAATAGACGATATATAAATATCTGTGGAGATATGCAAGTGAAACTGTTTCACATCATGTCCATCAAAAATGCATCTCCTGCGGGCAGATACATTGTTTTCATTTCAATATCGAAAAGTAATTGGTTTTGCATCAACTACGCCACACGATTGGCTTAAAAACTCGCGCCACTTCTTCATCCAATCAGAAGTCAAACCAAACGAACCGTAACTCGTTCGCACACGTTTTCCCGCGCTTTGCGTCAGCTTCATGCAACTAAATAAACGGAGTTCTGATTGGCTCACTGGATTATGTGGCTCTTTTCATTGGCTAGAGGGATTACTTTGATGTTGCCGTTTTACGACACTCATTGAAAACCGCCCTATACATGAAAATATATGATTGGAGGACGCAGGATGGAGGAGAAAAATCTGAAACTGAACGCTGAACCTCTGTCGGTGTAAAATGTGTGACAAGCCCATTTTTCAAGATCCTTGTATGTATATGACCAAGCTATTCTTCGATACGACGGGGAACCTATAACCGAGCATTGCTGAACCTGCAATCAGACCCATTCTTTAAGACAATCTTCTTCTGCTGCTTCATAATTTAGAGAGATTTGCACTGCAGATACGCTCAGGCCGCCAAATTATTATAAGAGAAAACTCTTGCGAACTATAATCTCCTGAATAAAGGAGACTAGTGACAACTTGACAAGATGTTGAAATTGACTGGCTCTCAAAACGTTGAATCTCCAGGTCAAAAATAGTAATGGGTAGGTGCATAACAGTTGAAAAAACAGCTCTTTCTTGGGCTCTGTCCACCCTACAACAGATGAATTTGAAGTCGGCTTTTTCACTCCGAAACCGCATCAAATGTTTTTCGTCCACGCTATGCCGAAGAAATAAAGCTCCGTTTTAAAGTGTTTTCCGTCCACACTCGCTAAAATGCGAAGCCGGCATTTTCAAATTCCTCCGGTTTGAAAAGCGTTTTCGTGACGAGTCAGAGTGGATGGTAGGTCTTACCGTAGCAATAAAGCTGCGATTTCAAATTTCTCCGGCTTAGTGTGGACAAGGCCTTTAGAACTCACCTGCAGGAAGTCCCTTGCGTGGATGTTGGCTTTTTTAGAATTTGGTCCGGGAACTTCAAACTTTGGGCATTCCTGTCCCACTGTAAATATTGTTTTCACATCACGAACCCAATACCTGAATAAATGATAAGAGAATTTAGTTTTATTTCACAAAGCGATACGAGATGACATGATGGTACCTACCCTGAAGGATTTCTGATGATGAGAAAGTCCGTCTCTGGTAACCCGTGCTGGAAAATGGGAGCTCTGAACAAGTTACATTCCAAAGCCTGTAAAACAATGATGATTAAATCCTGATGTGACATACAGAAAAAACCCTTTCTAAAAATACTATATGATTAAATAATTCACCAACTTCAAACGTAGAAGATAACAACTGTGACGGTGTTTCGATATCTGATCTTAATTAGCATAGAAGTCTCTAAAAGATGTGCAAGTGGTCCCTACTGCAGTCAGAGGTTTCACAGCGAAGTATCCTAAGTCTCAATATGCGTTTGAACGCGCGCAGTCTCTACGTTTCTCCTCAAAATTCTCTGATCTTGCAAACTTTCTTCGCGAATTTCGTGAACTGACAAACACGCCGAACTAAGAGAAAACGGTAAAGTCAAAAATACTTGTTGACAAAAATTGTCACGTGCGCGCCAAACTTGCATGTTACATCAATCCAATTCTTTTCGAGTGACGTTCACTTGAACCTGTTCAGTTCCTCGAATTTACACGTCAACCAGCGCTCTTAAAATTTTCGGCCGGCACATCATGTCATTTGTGTTATAAACTGACCTGCAGAGCTTCTCCTGGCATCAGCTGTCCAAGAAATGGTGACGTCTGATGAACTGGGACAGGCTCGCCATATTCATAGGTTGGCATACTCTCATCCTTACCGGGTTTCTAACATCAGCAATAATAAGAAACTCAACAATAATTAATAGACCTCTAACACCAGCAAAACTGACCAGGTTCGTCTTCATATTGATCGCATATTAACACCTCCCAACAATTGGCTAAGTTAATAAACGGGCTACGCCGCGGTTTATTGAGAAAAGTTTAGTCTACACTTTACAAGTTCGCTGTTTGTAATCCGTTTCAATCTTGTCCATCCTAAACCATCCTTGTTCCTTTACGGTTTCTTATTGTCTCTTTGGTATTTTTCTATCTTAGTAAACTATTGTTTCTAAGTTTCCTTCAGTTTAAAGGCAATTTTGGACGAGGCCAAAACATCTCAAAATGCAGTGACTGTTCTCCTTTAAAATATGTTGATTTTCAACAAAAACAATAAAAGAGTGATCAGCATCTGCTTACCCTCTTGTAATAGTTTCTGACTTTTGTATTCATGCCAACAGCCATGATGAGCGGGGGATATTCTTCACAGTATTCAAACAGAGCCAAGTCACCATCCATTCCTGTCAGATCAGCAGGAGTCCTCATAAAGAACATTTCGCCTCCACCTGATGCCAAACGCTCTTTCTCACGCTCCTGTAGGACAGTGTAGCAGTTTGAAATTAAAGAGAAAGTATGGCATAGCAATCCAAAAATAACAGAAACTCATTTGGAAATAGGAGGAATGAACTAATGAGAATAAGGGCGGGAATACATGTAGAGTAAACAATTGTGAAAATATTAAGATATAAAAAGCATGTATCGTGTTTTAGTATAAATCTGACGCGTTCTATCACGAATGCCATTCGCTGATTGGTTACGCTAATCATTATCTATTTTGTTGTTGATAGTGACTAGCGTAACAGTGGGCCCTTGTTAACAAAATACGGCCGCTTTTTGCGTTTTCGAAGTGTCTGTGAAGAGGATTAGAAGTTTCAAACAACTAGTACATTTATACTAAAACAACTAGATTTTCGCACTCAATTTCTATGCGTGATAGTTGACAAGGGCACAGCCCGAGTCAACTATCAAGCGACAGAAATCTCGAGCTCTGATCTAATTGTTTTATAGAAACATGATTTTAAACCAATCAGCGTGCGTACTTTCTTTAGGCTATTTCAAATCATGGTTAGAAGAGGAGCAGTAAAACTGGTAAAAAAAAACACCGAAAGAAATCGGATAACCTCATAAAAATTGCACTGGAATTCAAGCTTAAAAATGCCAGGCTCACATTTTCACATAACACTGGCTCAGGGGTTATACAGTAGATATGCAAAAATTGTTTTCCTGATAACAAATCAAATCATGGCATGCACCTTACCCTTGCTTTCTTCTTGATAACCTTCAAAAGCCCATACACAGCGTGTCTGCCAGGCTTAGACAGTGCATCATGGCTGATACGCCGGAGAGGAGTGCGATGAAAAGTACGTAGATCCTGGATAGACATGCAGGTGGGGAAATATGGCCGTTGAAGTTCTATGGCAGGCAATGAATGCTGTGAAGAAGAAACAATTATCTCTTATTAACTAGAAAGGTTATATGGATGTTATTATAATTATTTAAACTACTAAGTGAACAAGTGCTGTAGATATACATGTACACAGATAAACAGCAGGCTTGAAAAAAAAAAATAAAACTAGTGCAAGTGAAGTCAGAGGTGCAAATTCAATAGATCCTCACAGGATCATCAGAATACACTGACTACCAGGAGACTTTTCCGTTTATTTCGCTTCAACTAATTTAAGACATGGGGTTGCATTTGATGCTATGAAGTCATCTTTAGTTGTCTCACTGGTGATTTTCACCCCCTGACCCACTCCAATTTGGAGGGGAGTGTGGCAGAGTGGTTAGAGCGTCGGATTTGAAATCCGTAGGTTGCGGGTTCAAATCCCGTTCTGACCGCTAGCTGATGTTGTTCTCGGTAGCCCCGAGTTCAACTTCGCGGCTGCTCTTGTAAATAGCCAACTGGTCTGCCTCCTGCCATTTGGGATTCTTAACCTAGTTATGTTTATTTGAATATTTATTTATCGTTATTTTTAGACCAGTCATTTAGCTGCTCTAAAGCAAACATGATATCAGAGTGAAAAGGACTAAAAAGTAATTCATCTAACGTATTTTAAGATATATGTAGGAAGCATCCATGATAAAACTGTGACCAACAATGACAAGAACAAATAACATCTCTAAAGCTTAGTATATTGTGTATGCCTGGGTTATTCACTGAACATTTTTGGTCAAGATGGCTGGATGTTGGTCAAGAACTTTTTGTGCGTGTTTCTAGACTGAAGTATCTGTGGTCCATAAACCTGTAAAAAGGATTGAAGGCAACATCCAGCAATCTTAATTGAACAAGCTTGGTCGATAAAGTACTTAGCATGTGGGTTTATTATATTGTATTGACAGTTACAATAGCCTCTTGAAAACTTGGTTAGTTCTAAAGCCCTGTCCAAAACAGAAATGTTTGGTGATTAAACATGATCAAACATTGTTTGGCAATCAAATAATTTCCTGTTTTGATCCCTTGTTTGACTGTGTTTGACCGTATCTACATCAAATAAAAATGATATGACATCAAACATTTGTGTAAATGTAGTGGACAGTGATCAAGCATGTTTAAAACCATTTAGCCACTCAGTACAACATCATTACGTTTGGTCACCAAACAGTGTTTACTGGTAATCATGTTTGGTTGCCAAACATTTCCCATTCAGAAAGGGCTTAACACTGTAACTACTGTAAGAAGTACATTTTAGAAGAAAGCAGAATCAGTAGTGAAGAATTCTCTGACCTGCACTAGATTTGATCCTCCATTAGTATCAAGAGAGGTTTCAGATGCTGAAAAAAAAAAACACAAAAGTAGCTTTGTTAATCAAATATGCTCCCTGTACAATGGATCCTCATGGAACTTTACACATTTACTAATTTTTGCCATGACAAATTGAGTGGTAAGTCTTATTTTTTGGTTTCAATGAACAAACTCGGAAAAGTGTGACATCTGCTGAAGGTTTCACTGCAATGTATGGCATGGCCATGATAGACTTGAAAAAAAAATGAGTGTTAGATATTGAGTGGAACTAACAGAGGATAACTAACATAAAATGTTTGAGCTTGAAAGATACGTACTCACTGTTCTTTGCAGTGTAGTATTCATCATGTGATAAATTAAACTTATCCTTTTGCTGCTCTGGTGTTTTTTTCCCTTCCTCTTCGTCCTCTTTAGAATTGTTCTTCCCAAGCAGAAGTTTGGATTTCTTAGATTCCTGAACATAATCAAGACATAAATATGACCATTCAGCGGTAAATTTATACACTGTTTACAGTTGGTAATGTAACTAAATGATATAAGTTTGGGATGGGTAGCAAAATCTATTATCCTTAACAAATCTTAGTACTCTTGCCAAAAAACCATACGGCATAAAAGGAGCTACACTATACATGTACGTCATAGTTTGTGCATCTTGAAAAGTTTAGCCCAAATGTTTCAAGTTCATCATTTGCAATCAGTCCCAATCTTGTCGACTCTTGCCATCCTTGTTCCCTATAATAAATATATTATTGTCTCTTTGGTGTTTTTTTTTCTATCTTAGTTACATGCAGTTTACAAATGTTTACAGGTTTTCTTCACTTTGACCCATTAACTCCTGGAACTTTTTGCCAAAAATGCGTTTTTTGGACATTTTGGTGGTTTTGAGGCTGGATCTCGTACAAATTAGCTTTAATCTGGTCGAAAATGCATTCGTAACATGACAGCTAGCCCTTCTTGCCAGTAAAATCACATTTTACGAACTTTTGGCTCGGGCATGCGCAGAAATAAAAAAATTGATTTTTTGGACGAGAAGGTGACCTAAGTCTTTAGGCTTTTCGATTTTTGATTTTTTTTTTTTCCCTTCCCTTTTTTCTTTTCTTTTTGCTGCAGGGATTGACCTATTACTGGGCTTGCTTGCAGTTAAAAAACTTCTTAGAAAGAGTCATCGAGGCGGCCAATTTTTACCATGGAGCAGCTAGGTGTAGTGGCAGGAAATTTTGCTCTGAGTTTTTTACTCATCTTTTAAAGCATTTTTGTGCACATCTCAGGCTCCATTAGGCCGATCACTCTGATCTAGGCATCATTGGAAAGATCTTTTTCTCCTGCAAAAATTGAGTATAGATGATGCCAATTTTGGTCAAAAATGATGATGTCAGAAGTGGAAGAACTGCCAAGGTTCATCACGGGCAGTTACGGGCGGCACAGGAGTCAATTTGTTAAAGGAAATTCTGTCAGTGGCCAAAATAACTCAAAACGCCAGGACTGAGCTGTTAAGTTTGACTGTTTCTAGCCATTTGTAGGTTACTTAAACACTCACTGGGTGAGATGCAACATCAAAGATAACAATCTGGGACAAAAAATAGGTTGGAGATTTCCCCTTCTGCTATTAACATATAAGAACAATAGCTAGGTACAAATGTAGCCCAATGATCAAGTGACTCGAAAAAAGTTTGGAGAAATTGATGTTATTTATTTTTCAACCAAAAATGGAGAATAATATTCCTTGTAATTTACCTTCTTTGGAGTGAGTGTGGATGCATTTTCCTTCACAACTGGTCCAGTATCTTCAGGAATACTGAGAATAATGTTCTCGTCATTTGGATCAAGTTGCATGATGGTGGGAGAAGGAATTGATGACATGTTCTAGAATGAAAAAATAATACATTTTTCCTCTAAGCTGAAATTACAGCAGAAAATTCTATTTTAAGAATCAAAACCATTCCAATCCAGGGGCACACCCAGTATGCAGAATAAAGACCCTTTATAGCCCCCTATGGATAGAATGCTAGTCTAGTGTAGTGTACCCCTAGTATTTAGTCATGCTGCGCTGACAATTTGCTGGTACTCATTTACACTCCTGCATATAGAGAGGGACTGTGAGAATACTAATTGTCTTTCACTAGGACACAAACAACTGACCCTAATGGTTCTAGACTGGAGGATCTGAAGTACTTCATGCCAACCTTTATGCCACCATGTTCCTCGCACAATTCATGGTAAAGAAGATGTTGACTTTCAAACCCTCAAAAATAAACTTTACAGCTTGCACTTAATTCCAAAATATACATTTCTTCCCATAACCTAAAGATAAGTGAACCACTTAGTAACACTATTGAAATGTTAAATTCTAAAAAATCAATGCATACAACAATTATGTGATACCTCTGCATCCCAAATAATCTTGTCTTCCCAATTGCCATAAACAAGCTCTGAATTTTCCACTGGAAAGATAGAATACCATTCTAGAGACTTTTGGTTATTGTTATTCTCTCCAGGGGTGCCTTGCTTACTTGTCTGATTTAAAAACTCGGCATTTGCTTTGATTGCAGAAGTAGTATTTTTCAGAAAGGTTTCCAGACCTGGATGTCGTACTCCTGAATAGAAAAGAGATAATAATCAAGAAGACACAAAAAGATATCAAATGGTTATTTATTTTCCTGAAATTCAGGTTGTGCTAAATCAATACCTATGAGGCAAAAAAGAGGTTGAAGTCTGTTGCAAATAGATTGGAGGAAGGTTTCTCATTACAACCACATTCTGCATGCACTTGTACACACATAATATGGCGACAGTCGATTGCAGGCAACATACAGTCTGTACCCCTAACATTTTGTTAAGTTGCCTTAGGGACGTTCATGCAAAAACTTCCCAGTCAATATGCTCAATATACTTATTTAAATTTTTACTGCAGTCAGACAGTGAGTTACTTGTGTCAGAAATGCAAAAAGATTATTGGGGATCACTGACTTCATTTCAGAGATAAAGCATGTGGAAGACCACCCTGATTTTGACAATAATGCAATGAAAGTATTGAAGGTGAGTCAACACAGACAAGCTATCCCAGTAATATTTTTTATAAGTGAATCAGTTGCATTAATAATTCAAAACGTTGCCAACGTTTCCACAAAACCTATTCTTCAAGAGGTATTTCAAACCAACACCCAGATAAACAAGGAGCTAAAAAGAACAGAATTTGATGGTGCATTTTCTTCACTTTTTTTACTACACAGAGAAAGCCATCTCAGTAGAGAAAATGATCCATCAAAAGAAAAATAGGGGTCACCAAATGTCCAAGAAAATCTTGTTAAATTCAGGCAAAGCTATAGCAATGGCCATCTGCCCTATCATTGTTCATTTTATTTTTTACCACAATTGCAGGTAATCTCTCAATCTGATTGGCTAATTTGCCGTGGTAAATAAGAGTCCCTACCACGCTGCTCACGTCAATGTGTCATGCAATGCCTTTTTCAGCTCGCGCTCTGAAAAAAACATTTTCTTTGACGTTGATATTGTGGTAAAGAACAAATCGAAATGTGGTGTTTCGTGGTGTGTACTCTTATCGATAACGAGTATGCGTCATTACTCTTTTCCCAAGCATTTTTTTCGAATTGTTTCTGCATATTAAGCGAGTTTGCAAACGTTTTTGAAAAGTCTGACGCGTACAAGCAGCTCATTTGCATAACGCAGCACGTGCACTTTCAAATCCGAATCAGTGTTTTCAATTGTCAAGATAAAGATTTCATTTCTTTGATATTGTGGTAAAAAACAAATCGAAAGTGGTTTAGCGTGGTATATAGTCTTATCGACAACGATACGCGTCATCACAGTGGTCAAAATTTGTTGCAGACTCACTCGGCTGCGCCTCGTGAGTCCACAACATTTTGACCACTGTGATGACGCGTATCGTTGTCGATAAGACTATATACCACGCTAAACCACTTTCGATTTTTTAAACTTAGTGCGTGCAGTAAGGACACACAGAAACAATAAAAACAGACATCCTTAAGAGGTTGCTGTTACCCAACTTCTTATCTTAGATGACTAGAACCACTGTGGGAGTAACCTAACATATCTTGCCCAAGAACACAGCATGCTGACCCTGGCCACGACTCAGCCTTGGACTGCCCAATCTAAAAACTCAGAACATTGGCTCTTATTAGACTGCGGTACACTTCCAACATGGTTGGGAAAAAGCAAAATACAACTCCAACT
Source organism: Platygyra sinensis (assembly GCA_019787425.1). Lineage (NCBI taxonomy): Eukaryota > Metazoa > Cnidaria > Anthozoa > Scleractinia > Merulinidae > Platygyra > Platygyra sinensis. Next base: position 39,042 of record JAHPZR010010130.1, read on the forward strand.
TTTTGATACCGAGTTGTTGCAAGAGCTGTTCTTGTTGCAGTGCATAAGCTTGCGCAGTGCGTGTTGTTGCCGTGGGAATCCATCCTGCCCTAGCTTGTGCTTGAAGGTTTGGTTTCACATCGTCAAGTGTCCAGATGATGTCATCTTCCCAGTTAACTTGCGACACCATCTCAAAACAATCTCCAGGAGGAAGGGACTCTGGAGATTTAGGGGCATAGACTTCATCCTCTGTTTTCTGTGAATGGAAAAGAGAGCACAACTAATGAAGGTGCAACATTTACATCAGCCATTGCAAACACCAGCTACAGCATCAACAATTAGTTCAAATCTTAATTGATACCTACTAGTCAAGCTGAGGCTTATAACTTAATTTTCCAGACTGATCAGTAGTGGGTTATTTTATTTATTGTCATAATATTCTATTAAACAACTAAGTTCAGAGGGCCAATATCTAAGATCAACCAATCAGATTGCTCCATTACCAGATCAATGTTCTCTAAGTATCAGTCAGAGCAGGCACTGTACTGAATGATCCAACAAGATCACTCTTGAAGATTTATAACTAAGCCTGCTCAGGACTGTACTGGGAGGATATTGGGTCTCAGCCTTTTTTGAACAAACCTCGCTGCACTTGGTCTGTACTCATCTGTCAAAACCTCAAGCCGACATTCTCACAATACAGCCCTCATGCGACCCTCATGCGACCCTCATGCTTGGTCAATGCGATATATATATATATTAAACCAATGTATTTGACAAAGTAATGACATTTACTACATGGATATCTGTGTTAGAGATCAGATCAACCCAACTATACTAACAGTTTTTAGGGCAAATCTTTTTCAAGGGTTTGTCTGATGAATTATATTACTGATCACAACTTTGACCTAACCTCTTTGAGCTTGAAACCATAATCTAAGTTTGTTCCATCTTCATTCACTCCAAGCATTTCATACCACAGAGCTGCTGGACCATTGCGCCATTCACATATGTATTTACCGCCAGCATCCTGGAATCCTGAAGATGCCCAGTCACCATTGATGTCTCTAAGTTCATCATTTGTTGGTTCCCACGGGGCCATCAACTTGTCCTGAATTATAGATATGGTACATGTTGAAACACCCTTAAAAAGCTGCCCTTTAAACATCACAGTGGTATTATATGATAAAGGTCTGTGTCTACTGTATGGATCAAAGAAGCAGCTGATCCATGTTTTTAAAGGATCCCGTTCATTCTGCATGAGACTTCCATTCTTAGATGTGTGTTCCCATTAATGCAGCTGCAGCATCCCTTAAGTTTATGTCTTCATGTACTCAATGTAGAATGATGATTCAATCATTAGCTACAAAAAGTTGAAAATTTCAGCCAGCCACAGTCAGGAACTGTCTATCATTAGTCAGGGTTAGCCCATACACTTTGCTGTTATGAAAAATATGCAGGCCAGCATATGATATATACAAGATAAAAATTGCATTTAATTCTGGCAAAAGTAACATGAAATAATGAAACAACTACATGTACTAACACTGATTTGTACTATCTGATGGGATGTTAATTAACGATAGTGTTCTCCCAGTCTGAATATGGTATGAATATATACTCTCACCAAGAACAAAGGTTAGAAAATGGTACCCAGGCATTATTGGGTCTCTAAATGTTTTGATTTTATCTTGAAATCTTGGAGACCTTTACTATAAATCAAAATATGTTGTTGTTCCATGTTTCATTCACTGCTGAGGCTAATAAGTACTTAATGACAGGCCCTGAGGGAAACAGTGAGTTAAAAAGACCCTCAAAAATCCCCAGGGCAAACAAACTACTGGGGAGTTGGTGAGTTTTAGCCCACAATACGCGACATGTTTCCTCCTAATTTTTTATCATGTTGTCTTAATTTTACACAGGGCTCCTTTGATCCCAGCCTATGGCTGATGGGGCTACCCTGCCTAAATAAAGATGACTTGACTTGATTGGAAAACGTCTTTGAGTTGTAGGGTATAACAAAACTGTTTATTAACCTTGGTGCATCTCAGATTTTCAAACAAGAATCCCAGCATGTGGTTACACAGCACAATGACAATAATTATTGCAAAGCTCAAAATCTTGACTTCTTCAAAGACTGACCAAAACAACAGAGAATACCAATAAAGTGCTGCATCACCTCATCATCAGACATACAGTCTTCAGGCCGTGGACTGGGAGGGGATTTGGGTGGCTCTATCACAGGTTTTTCATCGTCTTGTTTCTTCTTCTTCTTTTTCCTTTTCTTGGCATTACGCCATTGCTGTGGCATGGAGGAGGCCTTCGCAGGACCAAACAGACGTGAGAACCGCAACACTTGGCCAGGCCGGAACTCTGGAAATAGATCTGTGACTGTTTTACCATCATGAGTTGTGAGCTTGCCACCTGCACTCAACAGCTCTACAAATGACAAAAAATACCATCAACAGTCCTGTGATCATTGTCCATTTGACCTTTGCAATAGGGTTGGGTTGTCAATGCTTAAAAAGTTAACATACATGCACTCCCTTTGTTACCATTAAGAAATGCAACATAACACTTAAAGCTGTGGTTTGGTTATTAAGCTGATAATTTTAGCTGGAGAAAAAGATGTTCCTGTTACACCCTCTCCCACAATTCAGTTTAATTTACCTGATCCAATTGTACTGGCCAAAGGAGTTGTTAATGATTGTTTATCAGGACTGTCACTGTCTGTTATGCCCTCGCCTGATGGCGATGCAGATAACTGGGGTGCTGGTGGTGGCGGCATTGCCAATCTGTCCTGTTCTTGTTTGGACAGTGTAGATGCAGCAGGGGCAACAGTTGGTAACAGTATGCTTCCAGCTATTTAGGAAATGCAGGAATCATGTTAGAATCTTTCCTTCCACCATGTCACGTAAGATAAAACTTGCATCATGATTGGCATTTCAGTCCCATGTGAGATTTATTATTGCTAGGTATTGGAAACCAACATGAGAATGAATTTGACCTTTCATTGCAGCAGGTCATTAAGTGGATGTAAGTTGTAAGTGAATAATGCATCTGTTTCAGGAATATATATTTTTTAAGTTGATTGAGAATTGTGACCAAACACACATGAAAATGTTTCCTAATTTCACTCATCGCCGTTTGATTACTCATACTAATCACCTGAAAACAAAATTTGTAAACACACAAACCTTGACCACTGGATGTAGAACTGACATTGCCATTATCATCATCATCATAATCTTCATCTAAAAGAAATGGCAACAATAACTAACTCATTACAGTCATAGCATTTTGATATGTTGAGGAAGATAAAAATGCTTATCTTTCTTTCTATTCTCATTACTAACTTTTTACAGATGTTTCAAGGAGAATTTCAAGATTGATCGTAATTTGCAACTTACCAGCAGAGCTGGTGTTCTTCTTCTGAGAAAATATTGACACAGCATGTTTATAATACTTTTCTTCCTCCTCCTCTGCTAGCTCGGTGATATCACTGTAATCTGTAGCACCTGAATCCTTCTGAATCCAACCTGAGAACAGTTATAAAATACACAACGTTTATAAGTATATGAGAGGGCATAATACAAATGAATGGGAAAGAACAGGAGATCAAAGACTGCACTGTAACGAACAATAATTCAGAATGTCAATATATCTGCTTACGAAGTATAACTTTAAATATATCACAACTGGAAAATGTATAAAACATCTATTGTATGTGGATTGATGCTGCATTGAAATAATTCTAGCTTACAACATGAACTACATTCAGTAAATAATTATAAAGTATAATTTGATACAATTCTGAACACACAATAAATTTGTGTTGTCCTAAACTCTTAACTAAACAGGTAAGTCCAAAGAGGCTTACCGTTTATTCGCATGTCAAGGTTTACTTACTATAAAAGTATTCTTATAATCACGTATTTCATAAAATGTGTCTTCAAATTTATTTCTTGTTCAATTAGTTATTTAGTTAATGTTACAGTTCAAATAAATCTTGTTGTTGTTGTTGTTGTTGTTGTCGTCGTCAAATTGTTACATACCACTGCTTGCTTCACTCAGTGATGTTGAGTCTTGACTCGGTGAATTTCCCTCCTCAGCGATATCTTGCACAAGACTTCCCAAACCACTCAGAGAACTCAATTGAGAAAGATGGCGTCGTGATTCCTAAAGAATGGTTCCGACAAAACTTGACATTTAATTCCTGGGGTAGTCAGTTGATGAAACTGATAATTAACTATTATTCACCGAAGTGGAGGTGAATAGTGGTGGCTATTTACCGCGCTGCGAAGAGGCGAGGTAAATATCCACCACTTTCACCGACACTGAGGTGAATAATTGTTTTAGTACATACCACACAAGCTGAATGACAAGCGGCCCAAAGAGTAACTTTATTTGTGACATTATGCCAACAAAAGTCATTTTGTTTTTCTTCTGCTGCTCAGAGGTGAATAGTACTTGGCTAATCACCTCTGAGCTAGCCAATCAGCGTGCGTGAAAAGCACTATTCACTTGCGTGGTATATACTAATCAATAATATTTGAAAAACAATTGGATGAAACTCAGTCAGTGATATAGAAAATTGATAAAAATTGGCAACAGGGTAATTAGTGAGTAATCAATGATTATTGATTTTCCACTTAGCATCATCAATTGTTATTTAAGAAATAGAAAGCATGTACTCCGTGTTTCTATCGAGTTATACAAACACTCGAAAAAGCTGTGGAAACACTCGCCTGCGGCTCGTGTTCCCACAGCATTTCTCGTTCTCCCAAACTTCCACTCGTGTTTGTATAACTCGATAGAAACGCGGTACATGTTTTCTATTTCTTTTAGAAAACACCACGATGAGAAAAAGGAAAACAACTTGTTAAACTTTGATTATCAAGATGTAAATTCTCTTTGCTCGCGCCATCACTACGTCAACAGCACGCGCTAGTTCTGTGTCTCCATCGAGTTATACAAACACAATTTTTAACCAATCAGCACGCGTGCTTTCTTAGGACTGTTTTCTAATGACAAATATCAAATTTATCGTTTCTACTGTGGCTTATCTTGCAATTGATCAAAATGAAACCAACAAAAGATATAAACAAGCTGACAAAACCCACTAACAACAACTTCCTTGAACCGTTATCAAAAACATCTGCTACTACATGCACTTTCCTAACGATACATGTAGTTCAATAATGATAAAAATTCAATTTGTACAAGAATGGGAAATTGACATTTGCTATCATCCTATTATTCATACAGTGGAACCCTAATTTTTCAAATATCCTAGCAAAACAAGAAAAATTATTGGTTAGAAAAGTCGGTTAGTTCAAGAAATTGGGGATAAAATTTATGTCTGACTGAGTGTAGAGAAATGATTTTTGGTCCTTCCTACACTTGAATTTGTTGAACTGCGACTCTGAAATTTATTGATCAATCTTAATTTCATTGTAGTATACATTGACGAAATCCCCCTTTAACCCTTTACACCCCAAGAGTGACTTATAGATTTTACTCTGTCTAACGCCAGACGATTTTACTCGTCAAAGGGAGGCCCCTTGGGGCTTAAAGGGTTAAAAAACTATCTCCCTTAACCCTTTACACCCCAAGAGTGACTTATAGATTTTACTCTGTCTAACGCCAGACGATTTTACTCGTCAAAGGGAGGCCCCTTGGGGCTTAAAGGGTTAAAAACTCACAATCAAACATGTCGATGGATACAGTCTTTTACAGTGTAAACTAACAAACCAAGTAATGGATAAATCAGATGAAATTGATAACTTTGAAACTTTGCCAGCCTATGAATATCAAGTTCATTGATTGATCGATAGCATCAACTTAAATTTCATTTAACAATTGATATCGATTTTTATTGATTAACTATCCCGGATTCATTTGTATGCACTCATTTAAGATTTAGGGTGTGTTCCTTTGGGGTGATCTGGATCAGGATCAGTGATCCAAGATCTGTCTGGATCATGGTGTATCAAAGGTACGGGTGAATCCATGACCAGAGTGGATTCAGTGGTTCCTTTGATGCACCATGATCCAGACAGATCTTGGATCACTGATCCTGATCCAGATCACCCCAAAGAAACGCACCATTAGCTCAACTTGTGACATAAATTGCACGCTTGCCCCCTTGACAATTCCCCCCAGATAATTTGCCCCTGATCTTCAGACTTGGTAGTGGATAAAAGAACGAAGAATAATTTGTTCGGTAGTGAATAAAAGAACGAAGAATATATTTGCATGACGTTAAGTCTTGGGTTCATATATTTAGCTGCTCGTTTGGCTCGGTAGTGGATAAAAGAATGAGGGGCTAGTTGTTTAAAGATCAGGGGCGAGTTGTCTGGGGCGAATTGTCCAGGGGAAGAGTTGTCCGGATACCATTGCATGTCAGCACATGCACAGTGTACTGTCACATATCAATGTATTCACAACACATTTTTTATCCTAATTACTAAAATATCACGTACACCGATCGGTTTCGACAAATTATCAAGTTGTTAAGATTCCTCCTTGCGGTCGAACGAGCATAATTTAAATACAAGTAGAAAGCTAAAGTCATAAACAAGTTCGATCTGTGAATGATTGGGCCATTCCATTTTTTATCTGCACCCCCCCTATTGAAGGACCGGGATTTCTGAGGGGGAGGGGAGGGCTCTTTAAAGGCCATTTCTGTGGGGGTAACTGTGTCGGCACCTTTTATCTTTTAATAAATTCTGAAGGGGGATGTGTGTCGGCCCTTTGATCTTTGTTTCTTAGGGGGTCAAAAGTTTACTTTTCTGAGGGGGTGAATCATAAAGACCTTCAATAGGGGGGGTGCAGATAAAAAATGGAATGGCCCATTCTTTCAAGGGACACTTGTTGACAAATGTTTGCAACCAGTATAATCCCATTTTACGCAAGGCAATGACAGCAGTAAACCATTCAATACTGTAAATTACCTCATCTAATATTTCTGTGTCTTCAAGTTCTCCTTTTTCATTGATATTCCCGAATAAGAACCCTGTTAGGTTCAGAGAACTGTCTTCGTCCTCCGATTCCGCCATCTTGGCGGCAGCGCGCTGGGACTTCTGGGAATCTGATGTGTAGTACCCAGTCTCCTTAGGTATCGGTATCAGTCGAAGAAAGGTCCGCAATGTGGAAACATATTTGTTCAGGGTTCTGTGCCGTTCACTTATTTCCCTGTAACTCCTGCTCCAGTGTTAAAAGGTTTTCAAAATGTTATAAGTTCAGGAACAAACGGGTCAAGTGTGTCTTCTATCAGAAGAGGATTATCGGCAACAACCTAAAAATAAGGGCTTATTTCTCGGAGAACTACATGAAAGAAAAACTACTGCTCGGAAAGAATTTTATAGCAAATGTGTATGTCTATATCTGACAATTTGTTTGCATATTTTTGCTTCTCTTCTCTTCTCTTCTCTGGTATGAGATCAGTTAAGCAGTCAGTTAGGAGTGAGTCCTATGCCAATAATTATTATATAGATTTGCACAATTTTCTTCCATTGAACGGTGAATCATGCAGGATCTTTACTCTTTGCGCAAGGAACCCAAAAAGGGGTCTGTGTTAAACCTTGGGGCAGATTCCAGATCAATTTTCAACTCCATTGTCGATTCATAATTCAGGCGGTTAACTTCATGGTATAACACACCGTCTTCTTATAAGGGTTCAATACTGCTTCCGGACTAAAAGCGTCATACCTGCAGCAAGTCAAATATTTTTATACCGTGAATGATGATGACCAAGCCAGGTCGTACATAAAAAGAATTCTTGGAAGCTGAGTTCCACGTTTCGAGCTATCAATATAAAACGGATGCCATCTGCTGGTAAATACTCGGAAATCGTTGTAATGATGAAACATCGATAAAGTTGGATCTGAAAGTGTCAACAGACATCTACAGATATGATGACAAATATTACTCTTTTGTCTTCCACAGAAGCCTGCAAATTGCGTGCAAATGAATCAGCAAAAATTTGAAAAATCTGTTTCTCTGTCTGTGGATAAAAAGTTCCCGTTTTGCAGGAAAAAAAGAGATAGGCGCGAGCCGGTTGCACATTAGGAAAGAGGGTCTGGCACTCTTCCATGTCATGTTTCCTAGGAAATTGCCAACAGCAGGCCTAGGCCTAAAAATGGTCCCCTATTTCTAAGAGATATATAGTCAAAATCAGTCTCGAGGCTTCCTGCAGCTTCACTAGCCGCAATCTGGAGTTTCTCAGCTATAAGAATAGAAACTGCCAATCACCAGATTTATTTTTAAATCTCGTTTGGGGACCTGATATACTTCATCAGTCCCTCTTTAAGCATTAATTCTCTTTATCCCTTTAAACTGGCTATCATTAGCATTGTTAGTAGCTGACAAGCTTAACTTTACGCCTTTTGAGTTTCACCAGATATGGATGCCCCACAAAATATTGGTCTTATAATTCAGTGTTGTTATCTCTTCCTAACAAGACCGCATCACCATGTAAAAGGTTAACATACAACTTCTCATTACGAATCTCCACAATTTCTTATAATACTAGATGAAAGAATATAGTTGTATGCTATGATGGAAATCAAGTTCTCGTGTTAGGTCTTTTCCTCATTTCTACATAATCTGCATACTTTGGCTGAAATGTTAATCCGGCACTCACGAAAAAAAACCGTAAAAGAAGTTCGTTGTTATTATCAAGCGGCTGAAGGTAAAGAAAAAACATTAATTGGGCCCTGTCAGGAGTTTTCAGGATACCGGTTTTTTTTCTGTAAAAAAATATTTGGTTACTGGAATAAGGAGAAAAAATAATGGGGTACAGGATATTCGGATCAGATAAAACGGGATATCGGGTTGGAAATCGTTAATCAGTTTGCAACACGAATTACGGGATACGAAATAATAATGAGACCAAAACTTAAATGGACGTGAGATACTCCCCTTCCGTCCTATGTGGCCTCAAGCATGCATGTGTCGTTCTCAAGAACAATTCATACCTTATTTTACAACCAAAAATCCTATATTCCCGAAATGCTACCCTTAAAGCTTCCATAAAGGGGTACCTCCTTTCCCTCTGGTACTCACACCAGAATACTCGGGGATTCTTTTTTTTTTTTCAGTTGTGTCAGTAGCTTGTGGTGAACCAATAGAGCCGAACCCGGCTAAATGTTTCATCTAACTCCATCTTTTGAGGTCGTTTTGACTGCTAAAGAAAACAACACAAAAACTAGACGAGGATTAATTTGCTAGCCTCTTCCAGACGTTCAGTGCGGGTTTTCTGCGCTGCGCCCTGACTAACTGAACGCCTGGAAGAAGCCATTAATATGCTCGTGCATGATCTACAGCAGCAAAGTTAGTACAGCCTATTAGTCCAATTAAATTCAATGGAATCTGACCATTTCTAGACGAGTGTCGGCTGTTCCTAAATAGATTTAGACTTCTGTTGTTTTTCCTTCCTTCAACAGAAGTAAAAAAAGGACCAAAAAAAGGTTTTCGTGCACACCCGCGTTGAAATTGTTGGTGAAGCTTACAAATACAGGTACAAAATGAAACAAAATGGAGCGAAAATGGCCATTCAGTCGACTTGAGGAAGCAAGACTTTCCTTAGACAAAAAAATGTGATTGCTATACTTAATCATAGAGCCGGAGTCCATTGAGTAGAGGAAATTTTCTGCAATGTTAATCTCCCTTTGTGTCTGCATCAAGACTATTGCCGGATTTCAAAGGTTTTAAATGAAGGACACATGTAAACTATCAATTTGCTTCTATACCTTGTTTGGCTCAGTGGCCCATATTTTTGGCATACCTTTCTGGCGTTTTTACATTTGGTAACTGAAATTGCATGGTAATAGGTATAACATATGTGAGACATTATAAATTTAAAAAAGAGAGCTAAAATTTGTCTCTCTGGGCATGAGGACAAATGTTATACAGCTCAGTTTCGCAAGGTTGTCCCACGGCTAAAGTGTAAAAACGTACGCGACAATGCCGATTGACAATATGGGTAGGACGAGTTTGGTTTTGCTTCAGTTGTGGTTCAAGGTGATTCAGCAACAAGGAACAAGAAAGAACGAACACATGTGTTTGTGCTGTTTCCCTCCACCACGCTGAAACACCTTGGGGTTCACTCAACCTTAAAAACCACCATTACCGGCCATAATAAATTTCGACATAGTCGCGTAAGCTTTTCCCCATTTGTAAGACAACCTTTCTCGAAACAGCTGTATATACATGGTTGAAACTGTACCCCACTTCCAAACACAGGATGTTTTCGTATGAATACTTGCAATCTGCTGCCGACTGCGGTGAGTCCGGCACAAACATTGCTGACCGCGCCCAGGAAAATAAGATCATGTGACACTGACTAGCAGGGAGAGTCGAGTTTTGTTTTGTTTTTTACGAACACGGTCACTATTTTGTGGGAAATGAATTTTTAATTACTGGTAATCTTTTCTCATTAACAGGATGATTTACTTGTAACTTAACCATAATTGCAGGCAGGAACACGAAATCCTCCAGCACTACTTTACTGATCTAATTGCGAGAACATGATTATTAATGGCATGGAGCAACGTCTATTTTAGCCAGTGGTAAAAGCCGCTTCTTACCACCTCGGCCGATTGACGCTGAAAACGCTAAACCCACCGAGAGCAATACTATGAACGGCGGCTGTCTGAAAGTTAATTAGTTCATATTTCCCTCAAAATTATCTCACCTACTTTCCAAGCTACATTCCAGCGGTGAAAACTCAGTGAAATATTTAGGAAAGCCGCCTCAAATCTGTATAACTATCAGTTTAACCAAATGCAAAAAGGATCATCTTCCATTGTCGATTCCATTTTTAACAAATAATTTTTTTTATTAAATCTCTCTCTTCCTCTAACCTAGCCGCCTTTTTGATTTATCAATTCCTGTTCGGTAACATCCATCATATTCGCCGCATTTTTAGGAAAATAATATAATTTCAAGAATCAGTAGCATTTTAAATGGCATCTTTAGATCAAAAGTGCTGCCAAATTGTTCGACATAAGTAGGCTGTTTACTGTTCCAAAGTTGACAAACTGTATAAATATGCCAAGCATTCCCTCCCTTTTTGCCAGTTGTGTCTAAACAACTTACTTCCAGCTTATGTCGTTTTGAGTTTATTTTACCAGTATTTTTCATTCCATAAATGGTCCATTTAATATGTTGGGTTTTAATTGCAGACCTATTGAAAGCCGTGTACACCGTTGAACTATGTCAAATGTTCGAATTAAAAGATTAAAAAATAGCTCTTTTAGGCACCCGCCAAGATAATCCATAACACAAGCAAGAATTAGTGCTCAAAAGCGTTATTTGACTGACATTTCTTTGTCAAATTTGAATTTACAATGAGTTACTTGTTTGCACACAAAGCACCTCTATTAAAAACTAATAAAAGCAAATCTGTATACGGCGCCGACCATCTTAACAACTTAATAATGATTTAAACACCCTCGCTCGCATCTTGCTATATTCACTTGAATTTCAAAAACAATAGCTCTTAAGCTCCCTAACCCGCTACTAATAACTGCGTTGAAAAGTTCAGAAGCTTTGATTATCTTCTCATTCTTTTGTAACATTGCTCAGATGGAAAAGAGCTAGCGATATCTCCAAACAGCACCGTAACAGGCGGTTGACTTCTCAACTGACAGCCTTCAGGCATCTCATTGCCGACGGATCTCTATCAAATTGACCCGGTAACTATTTCAGTCTTTCAATTTTTGTCTATTTATATACCTAATCCTTGGTTCAATATCTGCCGTTCATATTTGTGGGGCTGTTGTCCGGTTTATTGAGCTATGTGTCTACCCGATGAGAAATTCCAATACTTCAGAAGTAGTAAGCGACATTCACATCTGGACACCATATTAACTTTTGTGACATTGCACTTTCACAACTGAAGTGTTATTGCTGTTATTACAACCTCTACAACAAATTAAAATTCGATTTATTTGCAATTATCCTGAGTTGGCCATCGCTGGAGAAAAGGGGATTCTAAAAGTTTTGCGGAATTCTACACAATTTGCTTTCACATATGCCGGTTTGGCCATGATGCCGTCGGTCGACATGCCACACTTGAAAATCAGTTCTCTCGTGGTTTTATATTTTTGCCGCGGAAAGTTGCTTCTAGTTTAATGGCATGAAACAATTTCATTTGGTCATTATTTGTATACTAGACTTGTGAATCAAACAGTCAGACTTCTGACAGTTGTTCTGAGACAAATTTCGTGCTCTTGTAAGAATAATGGGTAACATTTTTCAGTGCTTTATTCTTCAGTTCGTTTGTTTGTTACACTAAGCAACTGCTCGTTGAACACAGCATGAGTTGTTTGAAAAACAAAACTAGACGATATTTTTATTTCTGCCCGCTCGCACGCCAGCTCAGTGATTTCATGATAGATTTCCGGGCGGGGTTTCGTAATCTTTGTATCTCCGCCGGGCAGTTTTTTTTTGGGTGTCCGTTGAATTAACCCAAGCGCGTCCAAGATACCGACGTTGAAACCATCGGCGTTATCAGTCAAATTTCAAGCCTTTATTGACCTTAGAAGGGAAATAACATTATCTTTTATTTGGCAATATTGAAACAATCGGAGCCGGCCCTTTGATTTTTCAGAGCAATGCGGCATTTGTAATGTTCCCGTGACTCAGGTAAGCTAAACAATTTTTAGGATTTGTATGCATCAAAATCACTCGCTGTGCTTGGACTAACTTACTAATGGGAGAAACATTGTGAAATTCCACCAAGTCAAACCAGCGAACGGCCGGCAATGCTGAGAGTCAGGGTGGGAGCCCACTTGCTAATTGCTAATGATATTTGCTAAAAATTTGAAAATTGCTAATTATAATTTTGTCATTCAATTACTTTCGCCGTTTCGTAGATCATGACTGCTTGCAATGGTGAATGTTTCTTTAAACGTGTGGTCCTAACTCAATGGAAAAGGCCGCTTACAGTTCAGAATTTCCGTTTCTTCTCAAGCGACTAAACGCTGCGGTCGTGGCAATTGTCTAGTAAACAAAGACGGACCGAGGAAACACGGCCTTAAGTGGCTAAACATTTATACTCAAACGATTTAGGGACAAGAAAACCGACCTCGTTTTGCGCGAACAATGCCCTAGCCTCCTTGAAGAAAAAGATTGAACAACAGGCTCGGCAATACTTCAGGGAGTTATGAAGCCTAACATATTTTTACACTTAAGGGGCTAAAGTTTATTAGCTAACAGTAAGAATAACTCTGCCATTTCGTTCTACTTCAGTTCTCTATTTATAATAACCTGTGAAAACATACCACTATCAATTGTTTTGAGGATGTTCTCAACAGTTAATCACGTCAGTCTTTCTGCTCTCTAGGCTTGCTGATAATTCGCCGAGTTGTCCAATTTTATCATCGATGTCATTGAAACGTTTATCGACTGGAATTCTGCGGTTTAAATAACACAGGCACAAAGAAAATCCGCGGTTAAATTTGCTGAAAAATCTCTGTTTTTGTAATTATGACTCCTTCCCTCACCACACAACTGTTAGGCCTCTTTGCGCGCAAGACTCCCACAAATATGAACCCGAGTAAAATTACTGCTAAAGTTATTTTCCACCTGTTATTTTTTCACAGCTAAAAAGGTGCGAGAAGGGAATATTAACAGTTGTATTCATACATAAAAAAAGTATGGAAGATTTTCATAATTTTCATTGGATTGCGCAACTAGAATCTTTTGCGTTTATCTTTGCACTTTGATTCCATTATCTAACGCGCGCGAAGCTCACAAAATACTGTTATCACCGGAAGTATCAAGGTATTCTTTTGACTATAGATAACGTGAACTTTACTCTCCACTGCTAAATCAAACCAAGTGTCGCTGTGGACTAAGTAAACATTTTCAAACATTAACCATCGATTAATTTTCCATTTTAAATGTCGCATACTGCGGGGTAGCACGGAAATCCATTTTGAGGTTGGAGGCTAAAAGAGCCGGGAGGGAGGGGGTACTTCCTATCTATCTACTCCTTGAATGAACTTTATAGGTTTGTGAGGCCCCAATGGAAATGGTTTTTCTAGCCGTTTTGGTCAGAAATAGGGTATCGATTTCGGCCACTTTGGTCTCAAAAAGGGTTTGTTTTTTGTACTCTTGTTTTGAATTGAGTATGAGTTTTTAGAAGAAGCTACTTTTCATCATTATCGAGTGACAATCAACAAAAGACCATCAGGCAAACATCGGTGTGAACTAGGTAACTAATTATAAGGCAGGTCTGAAACAAGGTATTGATTTAAGGATCGGGTCTTACTAGGATATCAAATTTTTGGTCGGGTCATGAATAGGGTAGCGAAAGTCGCAGATTTTGGTCATAAATAGGGTAAGGGCTTTGGGAAGCAGGCCACATACCCCACCCAATTTTCTTATAGTACCCCTCCCCCCTAAACGGACTCAGAGAACTTTAAAGCAATCTACAACTCTAGAAATGATAGTGACTTTCTCTGGCATTCATTGGTGCGAGGTAGTTGCAAAAGTCAATGACAGGAATCCAGTAAAATGAAGACTTGATCGACAAACATTTGTTTTTCGAGTTTCTCTCTTTTTTGTTGAAAACGATCTGCGTAAGAACCTTACCGTTTAAAAGACAATCTCGCGATAAAAGGTGCCTGAACGGTGCATGACGAGAAACAAGCATGCAAGATTGCAACACCTGAAATACTAATCAGTTTTCAGCGCCTAAAGGGCCATATGCAGATGCTTGAAATTAACATTTTTGGGGCGGTGAAAATTCTTGGCCTTGGGGTAGAGGAACCTACGACACCTTTTGCTGGAAAACGGACCCCGCTACCGTGTATTTTTTATATAATTATACTGATATGTCTAGATCTGGATGTATGGAAACGGTGTTTAAGAAATGAAGTCGCGCCCTAAGCGAAGGAGACGATATGAAAATTAAAAGTATTTCAAGTCAGTCCTTATTCTCTTCCTCCACCCGTTTATCTCCCCTCCATTGTCGTTCTTTTAGCCTTCTACACGGCTTAAAGGCGCCCTAAAAGAGCAGTGAAATCAAGCTGAAACCGAATAGTTCAGCACCGTTTTCATAAATCCAGACATATTTTATAAGAATATCGACGCTGATGTCTGAGAAATTTTAGGAATATTTTGTAAAAATGAACCAGAGCTGACCTTTGAGCATGAGTGAAGCAATCTGGCAGGGTGGAGCCTGGTAAAGAGGCGCATTACGCGATCGCGCATGTGTCAGTTAACCGCAAAAAATTCTTCCTTTCTCTGAACGGCAAAACTGACCAAAAGCAACATAAACAGCACTGGCTGTATGTTTGATACAGAAGACAAGGTGATATGCTTCTGATGTTTCTGATGTTCGATGTTAATAATTTAACGTTTTTGCAAGAGGTTTTTCGTCATATGCATATCAGGTATGGTTAAGTCTGCATACGGGCCAATGTGGCCCACCAGGTCGGAGCTTATCCCGGTTTCTGTGGCATGAAGCGACTAGGAGTATTTCTACTCCCCCCTGGATGGGATGCTAGTCCATCGCAGGGTTACCCCCAGCATTAAATTCACCGGTACCTATTTATAAACCTGGGTGGAGAGAGGCACCGTGAGAGTAAAGTGTCTTGCCCAAGAACGCAACACAATGTCCCCGGCATATCAGGGCTGGACACCGAAAACATTTGAAATGTCATACTCTATACTCAAAAGGATAAAAATAAGAACATAAGAAAATAAGGACATTTAGCCTCGGCTAGCAAAAAAAAAAAGTTACAAAAAAATGTAATCGAACTACGTGGAACTCTGTCTCATTGAGTTCAAAAAAGATTCTTCGGTCAGGTATTTAACTAATAAAGCTTCAGCGCGTAAACAAAAAGCAGCTTAAAATGGAACGATAAACCCGACACATGTCAGGACGTAGTGAGATTAACAAAAAGATCATGATAATACGTAACATAGTATCATAGCAGGTCAGTACAGAGGGCAGTTTTGTTACTGCAAGGTCCGGCAAGACGCGTTCTTCTGAAAAGATCACTGGGTTGATTGGGGATTGACTGGCAAAGACCTAAGAACGTTATGTGACAAATGTTTTACCGGCCAATGCACCAATTCCTTGTGGTGAAAAGAAAGGATACCACAGGAAAAGTCAAACTTTTTGTCTTTCTTGAAAAAACTTGAAGTAATCCTTATTTTAACTAATCGGGCTAAGTTTTGCGCGACCTAAATTTGAACGTAGTAGTATCTTTTATGTCAGTTTTTCTATGCAAAAAAAGAGACGTGAACACGTCGACACCAACTGATTAGAGTAAACCGTTCGGATTACGCTTAAAATGCTTCCGGATTTGTCACAGGCATTGAAGGTTTTACATCGCGTGCAGGCATATAAATGTCTACACGTATGCAGGCCAGGCAGCATCGAACACTTCATCAGAAGTCCTTTTACTGACTGCGAGGAAGATAACAAAGGTTTCCTTTCGTTGCATACAATTAACAACGTAACCTTTGTAGAAGTCAT
>JAHPZR010010131.1:0-12500 GCA_019787425.1 Platygyra sinensis
ACGGACAATGTCCGGTCAGAAGCGAGGCATTGTCCGAGCAAATCCGTGGATGACCGGACTGTTGTACGGTCCTTTGGGCTTGTCAAAAGAAAATTCAATTTTGAGACCCATTCATGAAGGAAATTTATTCATTCTTAATCATGTTCCCGAAAGATATGAACTAGAGGGACTTTTGTTTGTGAAATTGATGACATTTCGCTGTTTTCAGTCACTACCGCAAATTGGCTACGGCTGTTCAGTGTTTGACAAGTGCTCAAGATGCACGCCCCGCTGCGCCGAAAAATACCCGCATAGGCCTCTGGTGCCACAAGAGCGAAAAAAATAAAAGACCCAGAGTGACAGTATATGAAATTATAGCCACCCTCTTGCTCCAATAAAACTTCACAAATGTAACATAAAAATAAAAGGCTTTGGTATTAATGAAGTAAACATTAGCAGTGTAACATTGCAACTGAATGGAGCCTCTATCAGGCAACTAGTTAAGATAGCTTTAAATTTGTCCCGGCCAAAAATGCTACTGGCCGAGTAAATCTACGTTTGACCGGACCATGTGTCCGGCGCCTAGCCCCAATAGTTTTTCAAGCCTTGAGTAAGATTACTTATTCATGTCAATTGTGTGTTCTATGATAAAACTTTGATTCCAAACGATTTAGGGATTTCCTTCTGTGTAATACTTTTGGGCAGTGGTTGTAGAACACAGCCGAAGATGAAAAGAATTGACGACCAATTGGCCTCAACTATACGTTTGTGCGACATGACTCGAACAGCCGTGTTCACCTTGGCAAGGCACGCAACCTTAAGCAGCTGTGGCCTTTAAATAAGCCGCTCGGGTGCCCGCATTAGAGGACAACTGCCCGACGAGAAATCCGAACTTTTAGTTTTGACCTGGGGCTTATTACCCCAATCTTGTAAAAAAAAGGTGTCGTTCAGGGGAACTGTTTAATCTGGTCAACAAGAAGCGCCATGTTTTAGGCTGGTCTTCGTCATCAATCAGCTGGCTTTAGTTGGTACTTTCATTTGCTGGACTGAACGTGAGCGATAGAAAAGAAGACTATTGTTCGACTGGAGTCTAAATCAATTCTGATTACTTCACGCATGGTGACGGGTAAGAGGTGGCTGTATCGGCGGATAACCTTACTTTACCGTAATCGCCTCAACGCCCTCCTCACAAAACTGGAACCATTTTCCTCGGCCATCTTAGAAACTCATGTTGATTCACTCTTGACAAAAAAAAGCAGTTCTATTATCTAGCGTAACATAAATTATGCGATAATCATTTTATACCATGCCATAGAAAAAAGCAGCTAATCAGAGATACAGGAAAGCCGTTGTATATTCGTCAGTATTCCATCGAACCTTCCCATCGATGAGTGCAATTCAACTGTATCACACCCAATCTTCCCGCTGGCCACTGTATTTTCTATGGCATGGTTATAAAATAGTTATATGCAAGCTTTCGGTTGGTATCCCACTCGTCACTTGTATTTTCTTGGTATACATACACGCCTAAAGGCTCGTGTGTATACCAGAAAATATAACTGACTCGTGGAATATTCCATGGTTATATCACTCGAAAGCGTTGCATAACTAGTAGGTACATCACCTCGTGAATTAATAGCTACTTAGACAATGTTATTACGAAATTCATAGGTGATCAATAAATGGCTAGACGCATGAAAAAGTGACGTCAATTTGTTAAATATATGCAAAGTAGAAAGACTTTGATGTTATTCACGGAAGTGTAAGTGGGCCGTACCGTTATAGATAACACTGTTTCTGTGCTCATTTTTCACGTGCTCAATAAACTCGTCCCTATTTTGATAAGCGTGTCCTTGCACTTTGCTGCGAAGAAAAAAGGTACATATATAAACAAGGCCAAGGCCTGACATGGATATATAAAAGATCATATATTTAAACTGCGGAGAAAGATATGAAGACATCAGTGATCAAAGCACTCTCAACGCGACCAACTCCCAGCTGGCTTGATAGCTCACTTGGTAAAGCACTGCACGGATATCGAAGAGGTCATGGGTTCAAATTTTTCAACCTTTAATTTCACAGCTGCTTAAGTTGTGGTTTATAACTGCGATGTATGATCATTAATGTCTCTACAGAAGTAAAGTGGGAGGTGGCTAGTTCAAACATTCCATTAGAGATCCTGTGTTAGTATTGTATTGAACTGTATTGTATTTATGTCTTTTGTATCTGACGATATATAATAAAGTATTGTTCATAATGAACTGCAATGAAACGAAAGTAAACTAACTAGATATCCTTTCATTAGAGACATTTATTTTAGAATAAAAAGAAAACTCGTATAAGAGAAGAAAGAGTAAACGCATAGTAAATAAATAGGTTATGACGCTGTATTTAATATAGAGGGTTTATTACGTCATGGCTTGCTCCGTGAGAGGATACGATGAACCAAATCATGCGCTGTGACTGGCTATCTGAGCGGGCAAGATGGCGCGCGTTATTTTGTCCGCTCGGGGCTACCCGATGAGTCCCGCAAGAACAATTTCGGCGAAAATCATCTAATAAATTTTTTATTGACTAAGCTTGTTCGGTCAAGATGGCTGGATATTGGCCTCGTTCGTGCTCTCGTTTATTTGCGAGTTTATGGACCTCGAGTGACGACACACACAAAAAAAACACTTAGCCAATATCCAGCCATCTTGACCCCAAGCTTGATCAAAAACCCTGTACTTCCGCCCTAAGTGTGGAAAACCCGCGAACTACTCGCCGAATTGTAGCAGTCGCAACATGGGACAAAGACAACCATAAAAATACCATTCTGCAACACGGACACGCACCTGTCTAATGGTCAGAAGATCGATTGGAGTCTTGACAACATCGTAATAATCAGGCACCTGCTTGGACGACACAGGCTTCTGGAAAGGCCAACTCTGAATGACAAAAAACACCAAATTACTAGGCTCAGGCTCAGTAGTTCATTGTTCATTGTTAGGCTCAGTAGTTCATTGTTGCTTGGTGATCAGAGCATGGAGCACGAGATCGACTGTAGATCAGTCTGTACCGAGGGTAAGATCTCCCCTTTTGAAACCCTTTGGTTAATAGGTACATTAGAACTGACTTGTCCAGTAACGTTAACTTCACTTACTTCTTGCAATCCTTTCAACTGTGCGACGAGATTTTCCAGGAAGAAAGAAAACGCGATCTGTGAAGTACAGCAAAATGCAATTTAGGAATATTTAATTCTGACGCAAAAATACGGTAAAACCGCGATCTCTTTCACGGGTAAGGAGATTTCACATTTGATGACACTTACCTGCGGATCGTCGCTAAGCATGGGGTTTATCTCTTTCTCCAGCTGAATGATTTCATCTTCTTTCTAAAGGAATGAATGTCTAGCACTGTTTTAGATTGCATACAAATAATATTTGTCATAATCTTTCTAGGGTATTTATAAGCAACATTTTCCCGTTCACAGATTGTCGTGGACGTTACCATCTTGGATGTTTTAAAAATTAAGCTTTCTCTCTGCCTCGTTCCCAAAAGTAAGATTGTATTTGGCATCAAATTTACTAGTTATCTATCAAGTCAACTTGGACTGTATTGTTTTCATCTTTCTTTAGCTGGATTTCGTAACATTCTCCACGTGTTACTAATCCACCTCTCTTACCTATGCTTCACTTGTTGTCTGTAGATCTATGCTATTCCTGATCTCGTTCATCGTTCAATTCAAAAATTAATCCTAATATTCTAAAGCATTTCGGCTGATTTAAGGCAGACTGGTTGTCATTCACGAGGAGTTGAACTTACGACTATTACTGGTTAACAAAGATCGTTAATTTTCACCCTGTCTGTCAGAAACAGCACTGATAACCCGGAAACGCTGCCTACACTGTAGGATAAAAAGAAACTGAATTGATGTACTGACCTCGTTCAACGCCTTGTTACAGACCTCCAACATCTGTTGAGCTGAAGCAGTGTAAGTGTGCTTAGGACCTAAAAGAGAAACATCCATGAAATACGTTCAGCGATCACAGCGGGATTTAAAGGACAAACAAGTGAGTTTTGCAAAGGGCATCTCCATAAACTAGACCTATAATTACGATCAAATACGTCCAGTAAGTTTTTGATTGAATTTTTTATATCTTGTTGAGAGTTTGCGTTGGTTTTTTTTAAGCCTGGCAAGTCAGAAACAGAGTACGTCAAGATAGGCTATGATGCCAAAGTGGCCTGCATGTGCTGAGTAACTATTCCAGTAGTCGTTGGTTTTTGATTCGATGTAAAGTTGGATGAACAGCAAAAACACGGTCACGGTACTTTTGATTAAAAGCTGGTTTCAGCGAGAAGAAACGGCTCGATATCTTTCATTGCAAAACTCCAGACTCATCGTTATACATAACACTGTTTGACACGATCAAGGAAGCGTGTTCAAGAAACTCCTCTCTTGACAGATATTTACACTTTCGAAGATTCTAGTGACAACAAAAAGAAACATATCATCATGATTAACCAATGCCGGCATTGGACTGAAACTTGCTTTCATCTGAGACTACTGCGGCAGGGCTCGAAAAAATTTGCGGAGAGTCTCCGGACACGATGACCGGCCAAATTCATTTTAGCTCGGTCACGTACCATTTCTGGCCGGTCAAATTATATAAAATAAATAACTCTTAAAGAAGGGGCCCATGAACCAAAACTGGCGTTATATATTTCCAAAAAAGATGTTGCTTAGAGCTTATAGCACTTTAAAGCACTCATTGTCAACAACAAAATTAAATTACAGCAGCAAAATGAAAATAAGCTTATGTGTATTAAGGACGTTCGCGCGAAATTTTTCCAGTCGATAGAATTTTTTTAAATTTTTACTACAGGCAGATAATGAGTTACTTGTGCCAGAAATGCAAAAAAAAATGGGGGTCACCGTCTTCGTTTCAGAGATAAAGCGTGTGGTAAACTATACTGATTTCGAAAAATTGTCACATATCATTGAGTACGGTCTACAGGGGTTTACAGTTAAAAATATCGAAGGTGAGTCAACGGAGGCAAATGATCTTAATCACATTTTGTAGAAGTGGGTCTGTTGCGTAAATAATTCCAAATTTTACTATCTTTTTCAAAAAATTTAACCTGTAAGAGGCATTTGAGACCGCCGCACAGATGCACGAAGAGCTACTAAGAACGGAATTCGATGGCGCATTTTGCCAAAAATTTAAACTTCTAGTCGATAGATTTTTTTCATTTTTTCTCTAAACGTAGAAAATCAGTAGAGAAAATGATCCATCGAAAGAAAAATTGGGGTCACCGAGCGTCCAAGATCGTTAAATCCAGTCAAAGCTCTAGCAATGGCCATCTGCCTTATCATTTGTTTATTTTATGACTTACCGCGCGCGCTCATGGATGACGTGGCATGTGAATTTGCGTGCGCAGTAAGGATGCGCAGAAACAATTAGCGCGAACGTCCTTAAGTACACTGTCTGTAAGAGTAAAAAATGCCTCCAAATATAATGATTTCTGATGTACGTATCACGGCGTGAGATCTTGATCCTAAAACTCTGCCAGTAATCCATGTTACTCCCTCATTACAAGGGAAGAAAAATTTGTATTCATCGAGAAAAGCTTAGTAACCAGGCATTTTAACTCGGGTGTGCCGGAACCCGAAGACACATCAAGTGTTCAAGAAATTGTAAACAACGGTTCTTGTTGCATTTCACCCAGGATTTCAGATCAAAGTTCCGCAAATGACAATACACAGCGACTTGCTACAACTGAAACAACTGAACAGCATGGAAAGTTTAATTCATTTCATTTTCAAAACGATCAAATGTGACCGGTCAACATGACCGGCAAGACGAAAGGTTGACGAGTCAACCCCCAAATCAGTTCGGACATTGTCCGTTGACCCGCCGTTATTTCGAGCCCTGTACGGGGAGTCTTTTCAGACAGAAATAGCATTAATCTCTTTTTAATGACATTCCTCCACACGAGCCTCCATTGTAAGCTAATACGAATTTGGTCTAGGCTATTCTATCCGTTAGTCAGTAACAACAAATTTTTCTGAAATAAGCCAGAGCATCGTGCATTATCGTACTTTTTCAACTGGTCGAGTCGCAAGAAAAATCAACAACTATAATCAAACAACAACAACAATAGAGAACAGACCACTTTAGTCCGCGTAGCAAGCGTTTCCGTGGAGCAAAGAGCGAAGAACGTTCTCGCCCCATTTTTCCCGCGGGCAAAACGCCGAAAACCCTGTTCTTCGCTCTTTGCTCCACGGAAACGCTTGCTACGAGGGCTAAGACCAATTGTAAATACCTATCTAAGATTTCAATGTTAAAATGTTACAGTTACTTCATGGGCTAAATAGACAGCTCAAAGATGTCGCACCTCTCGCATTGTCTGTAGATCCATGGGAATTTTCACGATGTTGTAATAATCAGGAACAGTTTTTGCTGATACAGGATGATGGAAAGGCCAGGTCTGTGGACAGCAACAAAGTCAACAAGTTACAAAGCGTCGACACTAAAGTACATTCACTGCCAAAGTGATATAAGTACAAGGATTCTACTCAAAAGAGTTATTTTGCACTCTAAGAGGAAGAGTAATTCTTCAATGTCTGAGTGAAACGATATAAGTGAAAAATCACGGTTTTTCTCGCACACCGCTGGAGCCGGGTATAGGTCATGTGACCTGTGGAGGGGCAGCTTTTTGTGTTGTCTTGTTTTTCATACAATGCCACAACCTTGTTCTGCCCCCAAGCCAGGGAAAAGGCCCTGGGAACGAGGTTGATAATGCCAGAAAACGTTGTACAAAGAATTGATTTTTTTTGTCTTTAGCATAATATGCTACTTTTCAAATTACGTTTGACATTCTAATGAAGGTCAGGCAGCGGCGGTCAGCTTGGCATGGCTACCAGTGATGTGTGAGAAATTCAGATTTTGTTTATTGCCTTTTTGTGCCATCGTGATTGGCTCTATGGCAAATTTACATTTCAATGCTAGTGAGAAAGACGTTCTACCCATGAAGAAACACAACGCCTGAAAATCGTGGTGTTAATGCACTCCAGTTTCGGAAGTTTTCTAAAGAAAAGAGGTGACTCAGAAGGGCACTTTACCATCCAGATCTAACTGGTTTCAATAACATTAGTTATAAGTGGCCAATGAAGGTGTAATGGGCGGCTGTGACCACTGCGGGGGCAAGCTCCCCCAGAAAAAATTTGAAATCTAGAAGCTCGGAAATGCGATTTCCAGCGTTCTGGGCATCAAAAAGCGTGCTGTTTTTGTGACAGTTAAAAATTTCAGTGGTCGTTATTGTTATTTTATTTGCTTTTTATTATTAATATCATTTTTATTTTCATTGATGAAATCCAAACAGATGGCGGTAAGAGGTCCTACAAACGTCGGTAGACCGCCGGTAACCGGCTTTATTGAAACCCCTGATTAAACTAACAGTGTACTGACAGTTACACTTACTTCGTCAACTTCTTTCATTTTGTTCAGAATCCCCTCAAAAACAACTTGCAGAGCCACCTAATGTAACAACAAACAATACGACAAGTTAGTGAGTCCAAACGAAAGGCAACATTAAAGCATTACGTTCCCTACCTCAGGATTGGCTCTCCGACGGTTGATGGACTTTCGAGGTTTCTACAAAATCACGACGAAGCAGAATATTTTAGAGAAAAGTTACACAGGAAGGGAAACATAATAGGGATAGGGAAGGGAAGTATTTTATTTACTAAAGTGATGTTTAAAGACGGCAATCTTATGTTTCTTACGGTTCCACGTGCAATTAATTTAACATCGTACCTTCAGATAGTCACAGTGCATCACTCCAGAACGTCTCTTCTTTCGAACTAGAACGGGAACAAAATTGCACTTAGGGCGCGTTCGTTTGGGATCAACGGGAATAAGAATAATTGGAATAATGCGAGTAACGTTTGTTTGGGAGCTATTCTCATTCCGGAATACCTGGATTTCCATTTCGGCTATTCTGCTCCCAGTAGCAGAATAGCCGGAATATATTCTGGAATATATTCTTATTCCGGAATATCCCAAACGAACGCGCCCTTAAATAATCTGTTGTAGGAACAGAAGTCAAAGGAGTATAAACCTAGGCTATTCTTTCGAAAAACTAAGGAAAATGTTTCCCAACTGTATTCTTGGATAAGAACTTAATTCATATTAGGTCAAACTACACAGAAAAAAAAATTTCTGAATGAAGTTCCACGTTGAAACTAGGGCGTGTTTTTGAATTTTGTCTACACTATTAGTCATTCCATCCTCGCCATTCTTAATCGTCTTCCGCATTTCGTAATGGTTCCTGTCATTTAGCGAGAAATGTTCTACAAGATAATGAAACAAACTTTCTACCGCCATTCTGTGCTTGCGTCTAAGTTTTTGGCAAAATCAAGCTAGCACAAAATAACGCTTTGCAAGACATACAACTGATTCAATGGTTTCGAGTGGTATGCCATGGAATATCCCAAATACTCGCCTAAAGGCTAGTGTGTATACTAAGAAAATAGAAGTAACAAGTGGGATAATCTAAGGCATACCATGAGAGACCGAAAATACAATGCCCCAACACGATGGAAAGATTGGATGTAATACCGTCCAATACACAAGGGCTTTTCTGTATTCTGATTGGCTGTATTTCCTCATTGAGATGGTATAAAACAGTATATTACCGCTGTTAGACTAAAATACCAAGGCTGATGGAAGATCGGACAGATATATTTCTTTTCCTCACCAGATTCTTTGGGGAATCGCAGAACAAGTGATTTCCGCTTCAGCTCGTTTGTTCTGGAAGAAAACAGCACACACAAGGTTAACAACACACGCCACAAAATGAAAAACGAAATAAATGACGTTTTCAGATTCCTCCGGTTTGAAGAGAGTTTTCGAAAAGCTTCATTTTTGTGACGGATTAGTGCGGACGGAAGGCCTAACCGCAGAAAAAACTGCGTGACCCTGCGTTTTGAGATCTCAGGTCTCGGAAATTCTGAGTTAAATTACTATGTCCCCAGACCCAGAGCTGAGTCTACAAAAGGGAGCCTACACTACAGAGGATCTGTTTGTGGAACAAGATTCCCTCAGAGATTAGAAAACTGCCTAGTTTAAATGTTTTTAAAACTTCATTTCATGGGAAAGATTTTTCTAATACACCATGACCCATTGTAACTCTTATTATTCATAATGTAAGTTTTCGTATTTTTAACATTATAGTCAATAGTTCCTTAGAGTATTTTAGTCCAGTTTTAAACACGATTCCTAGGAAGACCATGTAAAATGATACGATTTCGTGTATAAATAAAGATTGATGATGATGATGATGATGATGATGATGGATGGACGCTGCCCAAACTTTGAGATCTCTTTATAGTAAACTTACTGATCAAGGAATGCTTTTCCAAGAGTAATTTTCGTTCCTTCTACTTTCACTAAATCATCCTGGGGCATATTAAGTTCTTCTTCAGCTACTTGCTCGTCAGTCATGGCTACTGTCACAGAACCGGGGTTAGCCTCCTGGTAGTTCGGACAGTTCTTGTTTGTTCGCATGTGTCCTATGGCTCCACACGCACCACACTTCAACTAAACGAAAGAATAACTTGATAAATACAAGAAAGGAATAATAAAAAACCGTGATATATTTAACAAATAAAGAAGCCTAAGCCGTGTATTACACTGTTATAAAACACGACAGGCATTTGAGAACACGAGGGAAATGTAGAAAGCACGAGTCGCAGGCGAGTGTTTTCTACATTACTCGAGTGTTCTCAAATGACTGGAGTGTTTTATCACAGTGTCATACACGGCTTAGGCTTCTTCATTTGCCTTATGATATGTAAAGAAGCAGACTAACAATAATTTTTATGAAAATGACGACACATTTCAAACGAAGTTTGCAAGACATGTTTCGGTCGTGCAACGACCATCTTCAGTTGAAAGTAAAATAATTGAAGTTACATTTGAATTTATAATACTATGCTAAATAAAGATAAATAACAACGTGAAATGAAATTGGGAATCTTACAACATAGCTAGAGGTAACAAAAGAGTGTACAATAGTGACTTGTTAATTAGAACGAGAGAGTTAAATTAACGTGATATAATTGCTTGTTTAAAGAAGGTTGCTCCCAGGAAATATGTAACGCTTCTTTTATCTTGACCTGGAATTTTGTGGTCGCATGATCTATAACTTTAAAACATTCAGCGGAGCAGGAATTACGGCATGCCTCGGATTGTTGAAGGTGTTGAAAGATATGTGAGGTCCTGTCCCTGTTTAAGTGTTCGCGAATGCGTGTCGAGAGGTGTCGGCTAGTTTCACCGACATAGCAAGAATTACAGCTTGCACAGGTAAACTTGTAAACAACATTCGAACGAAGTTCAACAGGCACAGGGTCCTTCACACTAAACATGTTACGGATCTTGAACGAGGAAAAGGCTAGCTTAACATCAAGATTGTTACAATAACGTTTAAGTAGTTTACGCAATCTGTTTTGTGCTATAATAGAGAAGGGCCCAACATAAGGTAATTTGAAAAAATGTGTAGAATTAGAGGGAGGACTAGCAGGTGTGTTCGAAGGAGTCTGAGTTTTAGTAATATACTGCCTAATGACCCTCTCAACGATATGACTGGGGAAAAGGTTTTTTCTTAAGATTAATAACAATTTCTTGATATCCTCATGAAAGCCTACCCACGTATTGTTGATCTTGTATGTTCTGTCAACTAGGGTCCTGATTAAGCCAAGTTTATAAGAGAATGGGGTAAAACTGAAATAATTAGTTAATAGACCGGTGAAAGTTTTCTTACGATAGACCCTGGTAATGGGAGATTGAGGTTGACTGTTGTCAATCAGAACATCCAAAAAGGGGATTTTTTTGTCCATCTCTTTTTCCATGGTGAAACGTATGTTGGGATGTCTGTGGTTGATGTAGTCAAAAAACAAAGTAGCGTCATGTTCAGTGTCAAATAGACAAAAAGTATCGTCAACATAACGTCGGTAAAATAAAATACTGGAGGCCTTATAGTTTTCCAACCAAATCCTTTCATGGTGACCCATAAAAAGATTAGCCAACACCGGGGCAAGGGGAGAGCCCATTGCCACCCCATCAATTTGATCAAAAAACGAGCCCTTAAACAAGAAATGTGTTTGAGCAGTGGCAAAATTAAAAAGATTTCTGAGTTCAGTTTTCGTTAACTGGAGATCAGGGTTGCCCTTGGAGATGTAGTCAACCGCCAGGTTGACACACTCCTCCAAGGGTATGTTTGTAAACAGACTTTCGACATCAAAGGAAACCATAAACTTTCCCGATAACGGCAATTCATTGATCTCACGAACAAAAGTAAAAGTGTCTAAAGCACAATGTTCAGATGGGATATGAGGTTCCAAAAGAATACATAAATACTTAGCCAGCTCATAGTTGTATGTTCCAATTGAAGAAACTATGGGACGGAACGGAGGTATTGAGTTCGGCTCACAGACCTTGTGCATCTTGGGGAGGCCGTAGATTCGAGCAGGTTGAGAGCCAGAGGGATAGATTTTTTTTTTGATATAGATTTTACGCGCGCAAAACAATAAAACACGCTTTTTCTATGTTTTATACTCTGATAAAATATAGGTTTTTGACCAATCAGAGCGCGCGCAGGGTACATACATACATACATACATACTTTATTGGGACTCCCTTCAACAGGGCTTTTCAGTCACAATGTTAACTAACTAACTAACTAACTAACTAACTAACTAACTAACTAACTAACTAACTAACTAACTTATTTACAGTAATTTAATTAAAATCAAAATGTATTTAAATCATTAAGGTCCTATCTATGTTCTAAATAGCGTTGTGAAACAGTATTTTACAGCATCTAGGGCAATCTAGTAAAGATGTTCCAGCAATTATGGAGATCTGAGGCAAAAAAATTTTTATATACTTGACGACTAAAATATGTAACCCACTCTCCTAGAGAAAAACCACAGGGACCCCTGGTGAGTGTACATGGGCTAGATGAGCTGGGAAGCAGTGTATGATGATTTGACTTTCCATGCGTTAGCCTGAAAATCTTGGTCGATGTGACTAGAACATGCGAAGATAAATGCGTGAAAAAAATTCCAAAGATGTTGTTTGAAATGGATTAAAAGTTGTATTTGGCGCTGTTGGCCAATTTTCTTAATGGGAAAATCGTCACAATCGAAAACTGCGTATTAGTTAATGAATGACTGAACTGCAGTAGTTCGCCCGACGCCAGACATTGGTTGTGAAAGACAAATAAGCTAACATTTATTTGGTCAACCTCTAACTACAGACAGTTGCACTTACATTATTGGGAGGCTTTTCTTTCTTCTTTTTAACCGGCTGCAATTTCTCCTTTTGTTCGTTTCGCTTGATTCTTCGTAACTGTTCTTGAATCCTAACGTTTCCATAGACACACAAACAAAAAAAACGTCGATAAGTTGCATGAACAAAACCAACAGACAACGGCTGCAAGCAAACACAGCGACATAATTCAAATGAGCTACAATC
>JAHPZR010010131.1:17500-56265 GCA_019787425.1 Platygyra sinensis
TAAACTAAGACACCGTCTACACTAAAGCTGCAGAAATGTGAAAACGCAGACGCAGACAGATTTCTGCGGTTAGACCTACTGTCTACACTGATCCGTCACGGAAACAGAGCTTTTCGCAAACGCTCTTCACACAGGAGGAATTTGTGAATGCCGCCTTTACGTTTAAGGGTGAACGGAGTACATTTTAAAATGGAGCTTCTCGGGTCTTGTCGAGAACGCTGACGTCATCACGATACCTTTTTCACGTGATTTTCCTGACCGAGTTTTCCTAGCCTGTTCCAGGCCCTCGGAAGTTGGGGACAAGCGCTCGTCAACCACCAAAGCCTGGAACAGGCTAGCGTTTTCCCAAAAGACGATTCCGGCATAATGTTGACGGGGTATAATGAGGTAGTTTGGCAGCACAAAAGGCTTTTTACCTGTTCTGTAAGTCAAATATCCTTTGGCATTCTTCTTTGTAGCGTTCTTGATGCTCAGCAATTGTGAATCTTGATCCTCTGGCAAACTTGCTCATACCTATCATCGATGAAATGATGTATATATATAATTATTATCAATAAAGTTCAAAAGTTCAAAGTTCAAGTTCAAAAGAAACACGTTGACATTAGGATTGCGCTGACTGAAGGTTTCCACGCCGACAAAATGAATCAAATTGAACTCAAAGCAAAATTCTATGAAAAATTGAGGGTAAATGACCCAAAAAAGAGCGTGACGGCGTGACAGCGTGACGCCGGCGCGAATTGAAGTGGGACCTTTAAAATGTCGTGACAATAGCGTGACTAGTTCCTTTAACCAAAAATCACTTTATGTCACACCTTCTTCTCCAGACTTAGCCGCCTCCGTGGACATTGTGCGAACGACATGAATAACTTCCCATCTGGAAAGTTTGCGAATCTGCATAAAGAAAACAACAGCAAAAACAAAAAACAAGCTTATCAGTTGTAAGCAAAACAGTAAAAGAAAGCTGTCAAGCCAGCGTAAAAGTTAAACACGGAAATGGTCATTGGTGTATTTGTACAAGAAGACATCACCTCTTCATCCGAGACTCTGAAGTTCCTTAACACTTGTCTCGCTTGTTTAAGGGACAGTCTTCTCAGATCAGCGTCTGTTCCTGTGACAGTCTTCTGTTTTCGTATTTGCGGTGAGCTGGTGCTTGAATCATCCTAATCAAACAACAACAACAACAACAACAAACAAATTTACATCCTTCTTAGAAAGAATACATTTTATAAGAAAATAGGCGCTGAAGTTTACTAAACTTTAAGAATATTTCAAGAATAAACCCGAGGCTTAGATTTTGAAAGATTTATTTGTAAATACAACTCAAAATTATAAGTTTTCAATTAAACCGCATAAAATTCCTCCTTTCTCTAAACGGCAAAACAAGCCAAAAATGAACAAAAAAAATTTTGTTTATCACTCGCATGATTACAGATCGAATTGGACTCCATTCAGTCCTATTACCATTATTTATTGCCAGCCGTCTGGCTACAAAATTACTTAAACACGACTACATTCGAATACAGAAATGCCATACGCTACAGTCTAAGAATATTCACAAGAATATTTTCAGCTTAAAATCAGCAGGAAAATAAGAATATTCAGCCTCGGCTGGAACAGCAATATTCTCATAGAAAAGAGTGTACTCGCTGACAGAGCGTCAAGGCCAAGCGAAAAACGCGTGAGAAAGTTTGGAGCAATATCAGTATCTGGGCAACTGCGCACCTACCCCTCCCCTAACCCTAACACTAACTTACTAACAGTAACACTAACTTATTAATTATTATAACATGTTGGGTTAGGGGAGGGGTAGGTGCGCAGTTGCCCAGATACTGATATTGATCCGAAAGTTCAAAGTACTTTACCTTGTTTGCCATAGGCTTGTTAGGTACTCGTACATAGGAAAATCCCTCCCCACACCCGGTGGGGTCCGCCGAGCCTGTGACTGCCAGCTGACATTTGCCTTTCATGGCTGAAATAAACGCTCTGGTGGTGTTCCATGGTGCTGTGCGAACCTAGGATATGACAAGACTCTGTAATTGGCTAAGGCTTGAGTAGCAAATCAGAGCAAACCTTTTTCAGCCTGTAGTACATGTGGTTGAGCGGAGCGGAGCGTGACACGCGATCCACCCGCGCGAAACGCGAGAAAGTAGCTGCGAAAATAAACCTCGTGTATAGTACTTGGGGCTCTGCTCATCTAAACCGCCTGTTTCGTGCACTAAGATATTTCAGGATTATCAAGTGATGAACTACGCAAAATATGGAAGTACCGACTGATTATAAGTCAGGCATTAGTAAACAAAACCGTTGATAACTTATATTAAAGTGCCTATGAAGCGAAAATTTTTTCCACATAATTTAAAAAAATAGAAGGCAACACTTGATTGCTTTGCATAGCATAGCCATTTAGAGATTGTTCTGCTCAATTAATCTTTTGTTTGGCGACGCCCGTTGATGTTTACTCCGCCTTTCAATAACTTGCGGACTCTAAAATTCGAAGCTCAACCGACAAATGCGTTTTTCGCTGCCGTCAATCAAATGTTCGGCGACTCCTCCCGCTTCAGGCTACTGTCGAGCGTGCGGTTATCAAATCGTTTACCACAGTTCAGATAACGAAACAGTGCTCGGCAGTAGTCGGAAGCTAGGATTAGCCGTCGAACATTTGATTGACGGCAGTGAAAACACCCATTTGTCGGTTGAGCTTCGAATTTTAGAGTCCGCGTATTATTGAAAGGCGCAGTAATTTTTGTTGTGGTTTTGCTGAAGCCTCCTTACTGCTAAGTTGATCTACTCTAAAAAGAGAAAAAAAAATGAAGCCAGAAATTTAGATAGAAATGAAACGAAAAATATTATTTCTGACGTTTGAAAGACGAATTAGTCGGAAATTATTATTCTGACGGCACGTTGGAGAGACTCGCGGTGCATCTCGGGTTGCTTTAGGACTATTTAAGGTCTTGGCTGGAGATTTAAGTCATTCTAGGTCGGTCAGTTGGAGCGTTCGCCCGCTTTATTTATTTATTTATTTTTTTTTAGGATTGCGTTTCGATTTGAATCAACTTTTATATTGTAGGATGCCGTTTCCTCGGGGTCTCGTGCTGCTGCATTAGATGAGGAATACGTTTCCACATATTTGTTGGCCACATCTAAAGGGTGGTTTTTTAGTGCTTTTTCGCATCTGGCGTAGCACATTTTCTGAATTCTTGAGCTCTTTAGTTTCCTTTGTGAGGAAAACATAATTATGAATAATTCAGTAGATATTAGGCTACATTGAATCGCACGGCTCATGACTGACTGACCCATCCTAAATAAACTTTTCGCATTGAATATCTCGTGTGAGTGTAGTCAGAATCTGAAGGATTTTGTGTGCATGTGAATCTTACTGATAGGGCTGGCTAAACAAGGTATTTTAAAGAAATTCCAGCCTTCTGGTTTCATTTAAGAAGTGCAAATTATCTCTTTAATGGCTATCGCTCTAAAAACCGGCTCAGGTTAAATAAGTATCAGCAGCTGCCAATTCCAGAAAGAAGATGCAAAAATTAGCCGTCTTGGTTTATCAACTTTTCCAAAATACATAGAACTTACTCATTTCACGTTGTCGATTCGCAAATGGAAGTGAAAAAATGTACCAAGATAAAAAACGCTCGTGCATAGCATAGCCATTTACAGATTGTTCTGCTCATTTAATCTTTTGTTTGGTGACGCTCTCGTTGATGTTTAATTTAGTTGTGGTTTTGCTGAAGCCTCCTTTGAATTTTCTCAGAACGAACCTCGATCTTCAATGTTTCATTAAATTATTTTGCTTGCATTCCCTGATGATCAATATAATTCGTATAAATTTATGCAGTGTTTTATCCATTTTAGTCCATTTTGAAAACGCAGGGCCTTGGGAACAAGGAGGACACTCGACTAAGGCTCGTCGGCGCGTGTTATGCCATGAAGAAAACTAAAACAAAGAAAGGATACTAAGCTCAAGCGTTAGCAGCCGGAGGCAGTTGCCACTTGGGAGTTCTTGGGGCTTGCTAACCCTTGGTAATGGAGTAGCTACGAACTCAGGCTGACTGGGTTGTCATAGAACGGGCAACAGAGAGACGAAAGAAAGAAGTGTGGTGAATGCTACTGACAGAAAAGACTACTTCCTCTGACGAGGCTAACACACGAAACATCAGCCTTTAAAAGAACACGTCAAGGCGTGATTCATTGAATTACCCTTATACCCTATGTGTTTCGCTTTGCTCCGACGCAATCCAGCTCTTTAGGAACTAACACCAGTTACTGTCACACTGAACCAAACTTTAATAAGCCTTAAGCTGAGCTTTTTACACGAGAGATTTTGATATTTTTCTATTTTTTATGCTAAATAATGACCATTTTCATGTGTTAGAAAACGTTTATTTGTGTACATAGGTAGATGAAATCGTTCTGCCAGAGAGTGGGTACGTTCAAAGGCCAGCAGTAAATCTTAATCTCAAGCCTTTTGACTTCGGTGGGCTTCCTGGCCTCACTAATTTGATATTTATAACGTTGTTTTAATTTATTGTGCTGCAAAATCATAATAAACTAAAAAAAGACAAAATGATATGATATAAAATGACATTAGGTGTCCTTAAACATTTCAAAATCGTCCTGTTATAGCGTTTAGAGATTTAGCGAGTGCGTAGATCCCGACTCGTCGATAATGACTACAGTTTAATTTGTGTCCTCAAAGGTCTTCAGGGCTTTGCTGCTCCTCTGACTTCACATCCTCTGATTCCGGTCTTGTTCTAAGGCAAAGTTGTGGTGTTAAGTTCAAGGGAAACCAATGAAAGCGGCGGTTCAAAGCTTCGCGAAACTCTCCGTTGCGAAAGAAGTATATCCACGGGTTGATCGCTGATGATGTCAACCCTACTGCGTCAAGCCAGGGCCACACAATGTAGGCCAGTTTATTAGCAAAGCATTTGTCACTTGCTGTAACATATTGCACAACTGAAAACACTAATGAAGGCATCCATGAAACAATAAAAACACCCAACACAAAACCAATGGTTTTGATGGCTTTGTGATTTTGTACAGCACGAACAGGACAGTTCATTTTATTGGAGTTTTGAAGATTTTCCCTTTTCATTCTGCCAGCTTGTTTTTTGACGACTGTAAAAATCCAAAAATAGCACAACGTGACGACAGTTAGTGGAATTGCAAAAAATACAAACGATAAAGAAAACCAGAAGTCTTTACGGGTCGTCGCATTTTTTACCAAAATCTTGGTGAAAGGAAGAAACAGTGAAATTAACCAAACCATTATAATCACTGAGTAACATCTTTTCTTGGTTATGATGTCTTGATAACGAAAAGGAAAGCGAATGGCAATAAATCGGTCAACAGATACACAACATAAGTTGAACACTGAGGCAGCAATTGAGTGAATCCACACCATGGCGATACCTTTTAGCAAAATGCTACCAATTCGTGGCTGAGCGAAAACTATGATAGCTATATACATAGGGTCCACCACAAGCCCTGCTATGAAGTCTGCAACGCACAAAGAGGCTAAAAACCAGTTTGAGATTGTTCGTAAAGATTCATTTTTGTAGAACAACCACAGCGCCACTGCATTTCCAATGACAGCTGCTAAACCAGAGGAGCCGAACCACAAGGAGAGAACTACCGATGCCGCACCGCTCAGTCGTTCGTTGAAGCCGCAGCTATTATTCATGGCGAGTTTCACCAACGACAACAAGTAAAATGAAAATTGTTCTGATAACAACAACCGATATACAAAAAGGAAATAAAGAATACATTAATTTTGAAGCTTACAAATATGGTATTAGCTCCCTCCAACAACCATACGTTTAAAGTAATTAAGCAGTTATCTCTAGCATACAATAATGATAAAATTACGGCTACGATTTCAAGTGCAGTCCTTTGTACACGAATGGTCTTAGGCCAGTAGAATTCAGCTTATGATGATTTTATTTTGCATAAAAATGAAATGTATTGTTTACACGCAGATGGCTTATTTTAGACAGGAACTTCTAATGAATCTACAGTTTGGGAACTCCTGTTAAAGCTCCCAAAAATTGACGTATGTGTAATAGTGTTATATTTTACTAAAAACGTTAATGTTATAACTATGTCATATTCCAGAAACCCTAAGTTTCCAAGCGGGGTTAATGTATTTATAATTAAATGCTCAATAAAGTCTGGAATCACCTGGCCCAAATTGTGGGAAGGCTGGATAGCGCTATTCACCGGATAAATTGCTATCCAGTGGATAAATTTTAACAAAACTAACCACGCTATCCAATGGATAGTGATTTATCCGGTGGATAGCGATGTCCATCCTTTCGAACAGCCCGGGTCTGATATTTGAGTCATACCTAGCAAATGTTTGTCAGTGGCCTTTATTCAAGACAATCAGCTGTTAACTTATTTAGAATATAATGATCAAAGTCCATAAAAGTCGTATTGACTTCTGATATTACAGCAAATAAATTGGTCACGAGTGCAGTTGTAGACTAGAGAAGCAACTGACTCTCGATTTGGACTAGTTTCCGGTCCTTTAATTCCAGGTATTCCACCATCATTTAATCGGAATAGTAACAATTTATCAAGAACTAGAGTTTAAAAGAACATGGACGCATGTGAAGTTGGGAATAAATTAACTCAGCTTTCCTTTGATTAGATGAATTGATTAGATGCAGGCTACATGCAAGTAATACCTTCCATGATGCCTTACAGACAGTGAAATAGTTTGTATTTATTTCTATATTATCGTGAACACCTAAAATATGTCTGGAATGTTTATTGTGTTGTAACCAATTACATGCGAGATCTTCACACTACAGAAACCACAAGCAACGAACGGTTCCTATCGGCCACGGAACAAATTATTTTCGTTTTGTTTTAACATTCAGCCTTTTTACAAGTAAACAATTACTTTTCCTGCCCATTTGTTTTACAGTATGTGTTATAATAGCAAAGACTACAGGTTTGAGCGATTTTGAAGTAAATTAAGCCGATGTGGCGGGCTGACGCACGCGACGGTTTGGCGCGCGAATTTTCAAACTTTTTGTAACGATCGAAATCGGAATAATTAGTTACGCTTGATCGCAAATTTGTTCGGCGGCCTTTCCAGTTTACGATCTTGCGATCAAGGAACTTCTGACGGCACAGTAGTTCGAGGATTCAATTGTTATCCCACACAAATCAACCCTTGTTCGACAAAAAATATTAGCAAGGATTTTGCTAATCACGATTGTTGATTTTTTTATTATCTTCATGTGATGTCGTTACATGGAAAGCTGGTCGCCGTCGCGTCGCGTTGGCTTCTAAATTTTTTCTTTCTAAACTCGAACGATGACCTGGATGCGGTCCTCAGCACTGATCTTGGGAACAGCGGTGTTTTAAATTCCTAATAAGACAGTTTGTATCCCTACACAAAACAAAAATTATTTGTTCCGTGACCGATAGGAAACGGTTCGTTGCCTGTGGTTTCTGTGGTGTGAAGATCTCGCATGTGATTGGTTACAACACAATAAACATTCCAGACATATTTTAGGTGTTCACGGTAATATAATCAGCGCTGTAATTCCGACAGTTTAGGATGAGTGAAAAGCTTGGACATTGTCGGCTGTCAGTTGTCAGTTTCCCGGCTTCTCCAAAAACACAACGTCAACAAAATGTAGAAAACAAAGTAAAATAAATGCAATTGTTGGATTTCAAGGACACAATGTTTATACATATCTGGTGTTTTATTGATCAACGCTATAGGTTTGCATTTATAACTTTTTAGCCTTTAAACATTCACATAGGAATACCTGTGTGTCGTGCAATCAGCGGTAGTGCGAATCTAGCGACCACCGGTTCTTGTCTTGAGCTAACCTCGTTCCCTGGGTCTCTCATGTTGCCGCCCCCTGGGGCGAGTGCGCGCCCCAGGGGGCTGTAAGATGAGAGACCCTGGGAACGAGGTTGCTCTTGAGCTACCTCTTCTCCCCTTGTAAATGCTACACAGTTAATATGTTTTCTTTTCCTTATAAAGATAATACTAGTATTTAGAGTAGTTTTTGTAGTCTTTGGGCGAAGTATGCTTTTATACTTGTATTTTCTTTGAAAAGGAAAGAAAACTCGGCGGATAACGAAACGGTACGATTAAACCTTGTTCCAGCATGAAATTCTTGGGAACCAAAACCAACAGGTATTACTTCTAGGTGTTTAATTAGGTTGCTTTGTATTAGTTCCCATTGCGATAATCAGACCTTTATATATCAGGCGTAGTCAATCGATAAACAGAATTTGTATGAGTAAGGTACTGCCCGCTGCAGCTGTATTTAATTGTCGCTAAAGGGCACACTAATTTGGAGGGTAATTGGGACACCTCTTTATTTTATAGAAACTATCAGATCAGGTTATGTTATCCCCTTTGAGACTACCGTTAACAGTATTTGTATAACTTTAAAAGTTTACATAGCACTAATGGAGCATTCTTTTCTTTGGAGTTTTTGGCGATTTTCCGTTGCACTTCCAAAGATGGGCGATCTCAGTAAATGCTCCAACTACAGAGGAATTTCTTTGCTGTCTGTGCCTGGAAAAGTTTTCAGCAGGGTCATTTTGGAGAGAGTGAAGGACACTGTCGATTCTCAATTCAGGGATCAACAGGCAGGATTTAGGAAAAACAGATCTTGCACGGATCAAATAGCCACCCTTCGAATTATTGTGGAACAGTCCCTTGAGTGGAATTCTGCCCTGTATATCAACTTCGTTGATTATGAGAAGGCATTCGACAGTGTGGTTAGGGAGACCCTATGGAAACTCTTACGACACTATGGAATACCCAGCAAGGTTGTGTCCCTGATTAAGAGCAATTATGAAGGAATGACCTGCAGAGTAATACATGAATGGCAGTTTTCCAGACAGTATCGGGTCCAGACGGGGGTCCGGCAGGGCTGTTTACTATCCCTTTTCCTTTTTTTCCTAGTCATAGACTGGATCATGAAAATGACAACGAAGCAGAGAAGGAATGGAATCCAGTGGACATTGTGGTCCCAGTTAGATGACCTGGATTTTGCGGATGATTTGGCCTTACTTTCCCACAACCACCAGCAAATGCAGGACAACACAACTAGGCTGATGGACATCTCTGCAAAGGTAGGCCTTAGCATCCACAAACAGAAGACCAAAATCATGAAAGTGAATACAGTCAGCACCGAACCTGTCCTGTTGGAAGGTAGCCCATTAGATGAAGTAGAGTCCTTTACTTACCTCAGCAGTATCATCAATGTGCAGGGTGGTACAGATGAAGATGTCAAGACCAGGATTGGCAAGGCCAGGGCAGCTTTCCTGCAACTTCAAACAATCTGGAAATCCAGAGAATTGTCGCACCGTACCAAGATCAGGATTTTCAACTCAAATGTAAAGTCAGTTTTACTTTATGGTGCAGAGACATGGAGCATAACAAAAGCTACCGTCGCCAAAGTACAAACCTTCATCAACAGCTGCCTCCGGAGAATCCTGAGAGTGCACTGGCCAGATAAGATTAGCAATATCAGCCTGTGGAAGAGAGCACAGCAGATCCCAGCAGAACGGGAAATAGGAAGGAGGAAAAGGAGATGGATAGGACATACTTTTAGGAAGCCCGTGGCTAGTACAACAAGAGAAGCGTTGTCTTGGAATCCCTAGGGGAAAAGAAGAAGAGGTAGGCCGAGAAACACCTGGCGCCGAGACCTCCTGGCAGACACGAAGAGGATGGGCATCACCTGAAACCAACTAGAAGCAAAGGCACAGGATAGGGAGCTCTTGAGGTCTCTTGTTGACGGCCTTTATCCCGGACTGGGGTGATAGGCTTAAGGAAGTAAGTAAGTATTGGGGAAAAGCCGCCTTCAGTTGGTTTGGTTGATCGACTTTTACAACAGGGCCCAAACTGGTTGATACAGTTGAACAAGCATTTGTGTGATTAAAGCGGGTAAGTTTATAAAGAAACTGAGGTGCTGCGTCGGTGGGAGTATCATAAGATAATTTGGTTTTATCAACTGGGTTGATAATGTGAATTGGTCACTGTAAAGAGATTCGGAAGCTGACGTTTCGAGTGTTAGCCCTTGATCGGAATGAATCGATTAAGAAAATGTCAAGTGATTCTGAACCAAATAGTTTCGCCAAATCTTGGAGTAGTTCTGAATAAGATATTATGGAGGACGATGAGAGTGATGTTAAAGAAGTCTCTAACACACAAACTGACGTCACGCGTTGATGTCACGTGACGTTTTGACCGCGCGATTTAAATGCCTTTTTTGAGGGAAAAATAGCTTAACTTTGCGCGCTCGTAAAATTAACAATTTTTATCGTAGGCATCCCAAATTTTGGAATTGTGTATGTCAAACGTTATATTTCCATATTATGTGGAAAACATTTTCGCTTCATAGACACTTTAAGTCTCGTGTAACAATGCAGCTATCATAAATGTGTTTGTTGCCGAGATTTATCAAAGTATAAGACGTCGCTCGTTACCTCGTCGTCAATGTTTTTACTTTCAGAGTCATCATTGTCGTCATCACAGGAGAAAAGAGATTTTTCTCCATAACCTGCATCCTGCAAACAAAGAAAAGGTGACCATGGACTCTGTGACAACCATAGAATCGTGAAAAACTATTTCGTCCTACATATATCCAAATTGAATTAAATAGACAAATGATGAGAATAACGAAGATCACTGACTAGGATACACTGCAGGTCCTGCAGGGCTTCATCGAAGAGGACATTTAACGGTAGGAAGGGAGGGGAGGGGGGCTTAGTATAGTGTGTACAGTACTGTTCTTGAAACGCTACTTATTCAGCAGACATTTACCTTGAGTCTCTGCTCGGCAGCTAACATACTGTAAAACGCACAGCACTGCTCAGGTGACACCAAAGCACGCATCTCTTCCTCGGTCGGCAAACGGAAATCGCTCTTGAGTACCCACCAGTTACAGTCTGTGCCTGAGTTAACACAACAGTGTATCAGTTAGCTGCTATATAACTCACATTATTATACATTGAACTCTCTAACTCTTTTCTGATTGGCCGAAAGCGTACAGTGAATTTTCAAAATCAGCGCCCATGACGTCATAACTGCAGATTATACAATAATCATGTCAAGGACACTCAAGGTCACGGGTATTCATGTCAAGTTCGCGTGTTTTGTGTCGCTTCCCGTCAGTGAAGAAGCAAAAATATGACTTCCATTTTTTTTTTCGTTCAATGTATAAAACAGTTATTAGATTCAGTTTTTGTTTTATTCTGGATATCACAAAAACCTCATCCAATAATTGTTTATAATCACGGCAGCAAGATAACCACTTACTAGTCCACATAAACGACCACTCACTCTCTGCATGTTCACTCTGATTTTTTCCTTTTCAATACTTTGGTATATTATGCCGCGCTTCACCATTCTTATACTCTTCAGTGGAACCCTCCCTTACGGCCATTTTTTTGTCCCAGCGAAACGCCTATACTTAAATTTACCCCGTTTATACGGGCACTCAAACCAGCTATGTCAAACAACCTATGTTCATCTCTCCGTTATCCATATTTTACTCAATGATTCAAGTTTCCGATCTTTTCAAAATATTTATCTGCATTCTAGATGCTTATGAAAGAACAGTTGTTTTGAAGAGCAATTATGATATATCTGTTAAGTCGTCACTCAATGGAGACCAGTCATGACATTTGACCCTACCCTTAATACGACCAAATTTCCGTGGCCTGTTGATGGCCGCATAATGGGGTTCCACAGAACTAGACTCGGCTCTGGTCTACTACAATAGATATCTTTTCTAAGCTAACTTTAGTAATAATATATATCTTCTTACATAGTTCGCTGTTCCATGTTACACGAATACTAAGCTATGACTTATGCTACTCTGCACTAAACTGCACTATACTCACTCCAAAATGGAACACATTCTAACTCCATATCTGGTGAATCTGAAATAATGAGTGAATTTCTAGTTAACCAGTCGTTCAAACGCTACTGTTCTGTACCATGTTGTAATTAAACTAACGTCTAACTCTACACTACACTTCAAAGAAAAGCAATTAAAATACGGTTATCTTAGTTTCACTAAAACTGGCTGTAGTTAAATCTACTTAATGCACTTCCCAAATTGGCAATTCACAAAAAAACGGACTTCTTGCTCACTCACGCGCGTGATCACCAAAACTCTTGCACATGCTCAATCACGAAAAGTACGCTCTCTGTTTCTTCCCCCGCCCCACCCTTCCCCTCTGTCAAACATGCACGCGTCTGCTACTAGTAAGTAAAACTTTATTTATGCAGGGTAGCCCATTCAGCTCTAAGGCTGGTCTCCATAGGGGCCCTGTATCTTAAAATTAATTACATAAAAAATTTTCATAAATCATTACATTTAAAAGTCTAATAAAAATACAATAATACTCATAGTCATCGATATAAGTGCGCCCGCACGCTCTTTCCACGCACGTACACGCGTACTAGCAAAATTCGACTCGCCAACCTGTTCTTTTAAAGTCAGCACAAAGCTTGAGTCGTTTTCTAATGCTACTCTCGGAGTGCATAGGAAAAGCTCGCTTGATGTCATCCATCTTGATCCTTCTTGGAGTGTCTGGACTCTTCCAGAATAGACGATATATAAATATCTGTGGAGATATGCAAGTGAAACTGTTTCACATCATGTCATCAAAAATGCATCTCCTGCGGGCAGATACATTGTTTTCATTTCAATATCGAAAAGTAATTGGTTTTGCATCAACTACGCCACACGATTGGCTTAAAAACTCGCGCCACTTCTTCATCCAATCAGAAGTCAAACCAAACGAACCGTAACTCGTTCGCACACGTTTTCCCGCGCTTTGCGTCAGCTTCATGCAACTAAATAAACGGAGTTCTGATTGGCTCACTGGATTATGTGGCTCTTTTCATTGGCTAGAGGGATTACTTTGATGTTGCCGTTTTACGACACTCATTGAAAACCGCCCTATACATGAAAATATATGATTGGAGGACGCAGGATGGAGGAGAAAAATCTGAAACTGAACGCTGAACCTCTGTCGGTGTAAAATGTGTGACAAGCCCATTTTTCAAGATCCTTGTATGTATATGACCAAGCTATTCTTCGATACGACGGGGAACCTATAACCGAGCATTGCTGAACCTGCAATCAGACCCATTCTTTAAGACAATCTTCTTCTGCTGCTTCATAATTTAGAGAGATTTGCACTGCAGATACGCTCAGGCCGCCAAATTATTATAAGAGAAAACTCTTGCGAACTATAATCTCCTGAATAAAGGAGACTAGTGACAACTTGACAAGATGTTGAAATTGACTGGCTCTCAAAACGTTGAATCTCCAGGTCAAAAATAGTAATGGGTAGGTGCATAACAGTTGAAAAAACAGCTCTTTCTTGGGCTCTGTCCACCCTACAACAGATGAATTTGAAGTCGGCTTTTTCACTCCGAAACCGCATCAAATGTTTTTCGTCCACGCTATGCCGAAGAAATAAAGCTCCGTTTTAAAGTGTTTTCCGTCCACACTCGCTAAAATGCGAAGCCGGCATTTTCAAATTCCTCCGGTTTGAAAAGCGTTTTCGTGACGAGTCAGAGTGGATGGT
Source organism: Platygyra sinensis (assembly GCA_019787425.1). Lineage (NCBI taxonomy): Eukaryota > Metazoa > Cnidaria > Anthozoa > Scleractinia > Merulinidae > Platygyra > Platygyra sinensis. The sequence goes on from JAHPZR010010131.1 coordinate 31,094, forward strand.
AGGTCTTACCGTAGCAATAAAGCTGCGATTTCAAATTTCTCCGGCTTAGTGTGGACAAGGCCTTTAGAACTCACCTGCAGGAAGTCCCTTGCGTGGATGTTGGCTTTTTTAGAATTTGGTCCGGGAACTTCAAACTTTGGGCATTCCTGTCCCACTGTAAATATTGTTTTCACATCACGAACCCAATACCTGAATAAATGATAAGAGAATTTAGTTTTATTTCACAAAGCGATACGAGATGACATGATGATACCTACCCTGAAGGATTTCTGATGATGAGAAAGTCCGTCTCTGGTAACCCGTGCTGGAAAATGGGAGCTCTGAACAAGTTACATTCCAAAGCCTGTAAAACAATGATGATTAAATCCTGATGTGACATACAGAAAAAACCCTTTCTAAAAATCCTATATGATTAAATAATTCACCAACTTCAAACGTAGAAGATAACAACTGTGACGGTGTTTCGATATCTGATCTTAATTAGCATAGAACTCTCTAAAAGATGTGCAAGTGGTCCCTACTGCAGTAAGAGGTTTCACAGCAAAGTATCCTAAGTCTCAATATGCGTTTGTACGCGCGCAGTCTCTACGTTTCTCCTCAAAATTCTCTGATCTTGCAAACTTTCTTCGCGAATTTCGTGAACTGACAAACACGCCGAACTAAGAGAAAACGGTAAAGTCAAAAATACTTGTTGACAAAAATTGTCACGTGCGCGCCAAACTTGCATGTTACATCAATCCAATTCTTTTCGAGTGACGTTCACTTGAACCTGTTCAGTTCCTCGAATTTACACGTCAACCAGCGTTCTTAAAATTTTCGGCCGGCACATCATGTCATTTGTGTTATAAACTGACCTGCAGAGCTTCTCCTGGCATCAGCTGTCCAAGAAATGGTGACGTCTGATGAACTGGGACAGGCTCGCCATATTCATAGGTTGGCATACTCTCATCCTTACCGGGTTTCTAACATCAGCAATAATAAGAAACTCAACAATAATTAATAGACCTCTAACACCAGCAAAACTGACCAGGTTCGTCTTCATATTGATCGCATATTAACACCTCCCAACAATTGGCTAAGTTAATAAACGGGCTACGCCGCGGTTTATTGAGAAAAGTTTAGTCTACACTTTACAAGTTCGCTGTTTGTAATCCGTTTCAATCTTGTCCATCCTAAACCATCCTTGTTCCTTTACGGTTTCTTATTGTCTCTTTGGTATTTTTCTATCTTAGTAAACTATTGTTTCTAAGTTTCCTTCAGTTTAAAGGCAATTTTGGACGAGGCCAAAACATCTCAAAATGCAGTGACTGTTCTCCTTTAAAATATGTTGATTTTCAACAAAAACAATAAAAGAGTGATCAGCATCTGCTTACCCTCTTGTAATAGTTTCTGACTTTTGTATTCATGCCAACAGCCATGATGAGCGGGGGATATTCTTCACAGTATTCAAACAGAGCCAAGTCACCATCCATTCCTGTCAGATCAGCAGGAGTCCTCATAAAGAACATTTCGCCTCCACCTGATGCCAAACGCTCTTTCTCACGCTCCTGTAGGACAGTGTAGCAGTTTGAAATTAAAGAGAAAGTATAGCATAGCAATCCAAAAATAACAGAAAACTCATTTGGAAATAGGAGGAATGAACTAATGAGAATAAGGGCGGGAATACTTGTAGAGTAAACAATTGTGAAAATATTAAGATATAAAAAGCATGTATCGTGTTTTAGTATAAATCTGATGCGTTCTATCACGAATGCCATTCGCTGATTGGTTACGCTAATCATTATCTATTTTGTTGTTGATAGTGACTAGCGTAACAGTGGGCCCTTGTTAACAAAATACGGCCGCTTTTTGCGTTTTTCGAAGTGTCTGTGAAGAGGATTAGAAGTTTCAAACAACTAGTACATTTATACTAAAACAACTAGATTTTCGCACTCAATTTCTATGCGTGATAGTTGACAAGGGCACAGCCCGAGTCAACTATCAAGCGACAGAAATCTCGAGCTCTGATCTAATTGTTTTATAGAAACATGATTTTAAACCAATCAGCGTGCGTACTTTCTTTGGGCTATTCTCAAATCATGGTTAGAAGAGGAGCAGTAAAACTGGTAAAAAAAACACCGAAAGAAATCGGATAACCTCATAAAAATTGCACTGGGAATTCAAGCTTAAAAATGCCAGGCTCACATTTTCACATAACACTGGCTCAGGGGTTATACAATAGATATGCAAAAATTGTTTTCCTGATAACAAATCAAATCATGGCATGCACCTTACCCTTGCTTTCTTCTTGATAACCTTCAAAAGCCCATACACAGCGTGTCTGCCAGGTTTAGACAATGCATCATGGCTGATACGCCGGAGAGGAGTGCGATGAAAAGTACGTAGATCCTGGATAGACATGCAGGTCGGGAAATATGGCCGTTGAAGTTCTATGGCAGGCAATGAATGCTGTGAAGAAGAAACAATTATCTCTTATTAACTAGAAAGGTTATATGGATGTTATTATAATTATTTAAACTACTAAGTGAACAAGTGCTGTAGATATACATGTACACAGATAAACAGCAGGCTTGAAAAAAAAATAATAAACTAGTGCAAGTGAAGTCAGAGGTGCAAATTCAATAGATCCTCACGGGATCATCAGAATACACTGACTACCAGGAGACTTTTCCGTTTATTTCGCTTCAACTAATTTAAGACATGGGGTTGCATTTGATGCTATGAAGTCATCTTTAGTTGTCTCACTGGTGATTTTCACCCCCTGACCCACTCCAATTTGGAGGGGAGTGTGGCAGAGTGGTTAGAGCGTCGGATTTGAAATCCGTAGGTTGCGGGTTCAAATCCCGTTCTGACCGCTAGCTGATGTTGTTCTCGGTAGCCCCGAGTTCAACTTCGCGGCTGCTCTTGTAAATAGCCAACTGGTCTGCCTCCTGCCATTTGGGATTCTTAACCTAGTTATGTTTATTTGAATATTTATTTATCGTTATTTTTAGACCAGTCATTTAGCTGCTCTAAAGCAAACATGATATCAGAGTGAAAAGGACTAAAAAGTAATTCATCTAACGTATTTTAAGATATATGTAGGAAGCATCCATGATAAAACTGTGACCAACAATGACAAGAACAAATAACATCTCTAAAGCTTAGTATATTGTATGCCTGGGTTATTCACTGAACATTTTTGGTCAAGATGGCTGGATGTTGGTCAAGAACTTTTTGTGCGTGTTTCTAGACTGAAGTATCTGTGGTCCATAAACCTGTAAAAAGGATTGAAGGCAACATCCAGCAATCTTAATTGAACAAGCTTGGTCGATAAAGTACTTAGCATGTGGGTTTATTATATTGTATTGACAGTTACAATAGCCTCTTGAAAACTTGGTTAGTTCTAAAGCCCTGTCCAAAACAGAAATGTTTGGTGATTAAACATGATCAAACATTGTTTGGCAATCAAATAATTTCCTGTTTTGATCCCTTGTTTGACTGTGTTTGACCGTATCTACATCAAATAAAAATGATATGACATCAAACATTTGTGTAAATGTAGTGGACAGTGATCAAGCATGTTTAAAACCATTTAGCCACTCAGTACAACATCATTACGTTTGGTCACCAAACAGTGTTTACTGGTAATCATGTTTGGTTGCCAAACATTTCCCATTCAGAAAGGGCTTAACACTGTAACTACTGTAAGAAGTACATTTTAGAAGAAAGCAGAATCAGTAGTGAAGAATTCTCTGACCTGCACTAGATTTGATCCTCCATTAGTATCAAGAGAGGTTTCAGATGCTGAAAAAAAAAAAACACAAAAGTAGCTTTGTTAATCAAATAATGCTCCCTGTACAATGGATCCTCATGGAACTTTACACATTTACTAATTTTTTGCCATGACAAATTGAGTGGTAAGTCTTATTTTTTGGTTTCAATGAAAAAACTAGGAAAAGTGTGACATCTGCTGAAGGTTTCACTGCAATGTATGGCATGGCCATGATAGACTTGAAAAAAAAATGAGTGTTAGATATTGAGTGGAACTAACAGAGGATAACTAACATAAAATGTTTGAGCTTGAAAGATACGTGTACTCACTGTTCTTTGCAGTGTAGTATTCATCATGTGATAAATTAAACTTATCCTTTTGCTGCTCTGGTGTTTTTTTCCCTTCCTCTTCGTCCTCTTTAGAATTGTTCTTCCCAAGCAGAAGTTTGGATTTCTTAGATTCCTGAACATAATCAAGACATAAATATGACCATTCAGCGGTAAATTTATACACTGTTTACAGTTGGTAATGTAACTAAAATGATATAAGTTTGGGATGGGTAGCAAAATCTATTATCCTTAACAAATCTTAGTACTCTTGCCAAAAAACCATACGGCATAAAAGGAGCTACACTATACATGTACGTCATAGTTTGTGCATCTTGAAAAGTTTAGCCCAAATGTTTCAAGTTCATCATTTGCAATCAGTCCCAATCTTGTCGACTCTTGCCATCCTTGTTCCCTATAATAAATATATTATTGTCTCTTTGGTGTTTTTTTTTCTATCTTAGTTACATGCAGTTTACAAATGTTTACAGGTTTTCTTCACTTTGACCCATTAACTCCTGGAACTTTTTGCCAAAAATGCGTTTTTTGGACATTTTGGTGGTTTTGAGGCTGGATCTCGTACAAATTAGCTTTAATCTGGTCGAAAATGCATTCGTAACATGACAGCTAGCCCTTCTTGCCAGTAAAATCACATTTTACGAACTTTTGGCTCGGGCATGCGCAGAAATAAAAAAATTGATTTTTTGGACGAGAAGGTGACCTAAGTCTTTAGGCTTTTCGATTTTTGATTTTTTTTTTTTCCCTTCCCTTTTTTCTTTTCTTTTTGCTGCAGGGATTGACCTATTACTGGGCTTGCTTGCAGTTAAAAAACTTCTTAGAAAGAGTCATCGAGGCGGCCAATTTTTACCATGGAGCAGCTAGGTGTAGTGGCAGGAAATTTTGCTCTGAGTTTTTTACTCATCTTTTAAAGCATTTTTGTGCACATCTCAGGCTCCATTAGGCCGATCACTCTGATCTAGGCATCATTGGAAAGATCTTTTTCTCCTGCAAAAATTGAGTATAGATGATGCCAATTTTGGTCAAAAATGATGATGTCAGAAGTGGAAGAACTGCCAAGGTTCATCACGGGCAGTTACGGGCGGCACAGGAGTCAATTTGTTAAAGGAAATTCTGTCAGTGGCCAAAATAACTCAAAACGCCAGGACTGAGCTGTTAAGTTTGACTGTTTCTAGCCATTTGTAGGTTACTTAAACACTCACTGGGTGAGATGCAACATCAAAGATAACAATCTGGGACAAAAAATAGGTTGGAGATTTCCCCTTCTGCTATTAACATATAAGAACAATAGCTAGGTACAAATGTAGCCCAATGATCAAGTGACTCGAAAAAAGTTTGGAGAAATTGATGTTATTTATTTTTCAACCAAAAATGGAGAATAATATTCCTTGTAATTTACCTTCTTTGGAGTGAGTGTGGATGCATTTTCCTTCACAACTGGTCCAGTATCTTCAGGAATACTGAGAATAATGTTCTCGTCATTTGGATCAAGTTGCATGATGGTGGGAGAAGGAATTGATGACATGTTCTAGAATGAAAAAATAATACATTTTTCCTCTAAGCTGAAATTACAGCAGAAAATTCTATTTTAAGAATCAAAACCATTCCAATCCAGGGGCACACCCAGTATGCAGAATAAAGACCCTTTATAGCCCCCTATGGATAGAATGCTAGTCTAGTGTAGTGTACCCCTAGTATTTAGTCATGCTGCGCTGACAATTTGCTGGTACTCATTTACACTCCTGCATATAGAGAGGGACTGTGAGAATACTAATTGTCTTTCACTAGGACACAAACAACTGACCCTAATGGTTCTAGACTGGAGGATCTGAAGTACTTCATGCCAACCTTTATGCCACCATGTTCCTCGCACAATTCATGGTAAAGAAGATGTTGACTTTCAAACCCTCAAAAATAAACTTTACAGCTTGCACTTAATTCCAAAATATACATTTCTTCCCATAACCTAAAGATAAGTGAACCACTTAGTAACACTATTGAAATGTTAAATTCTAAAAAATCAATGCATACAACAATTATGTGATACCTCTGCATCCCAAATAATCTTGTCTTCCCAATTGCCATAAACAAGCTCTGAATTTTCCACTGGAAAGATAGAATACCATTCTAGAGACTTTTGGTTATTGTTATTCTCTCCAGGGGTGCCTTGCTTACTTGTCTGATTTAAAAACTCGGCATTTGCTTTGATTGCAGAAGTAGTATTTTTCAGAAAGGTTTCCAGACCTGGATGTCGTACTCCTGAATAGAAAAGAGATAATAATCAAGAAGACACAAAAAGATATCAAATGGTTATTTATTTTCCTGAAATTCAGGTTGTGCTAAATCAATACCTATGAGGCAAAAAAGAGGTTGAAGTCTGTTGCAAATAGATTGGAGGAAGGTTTCTCATTACAACCACATTCTGCATGCACTTGTACACACATAATATGGCGACAGTCGATTGCAGGCAACATACAGTCTGTACCCCTAACATTTTGTTAAGTTGCCTTAGGGACGTTCATGCAAAAACTTCCCAGTCAATATGCTCAATATACTTATTTAAATTTTTACTGCAGTCAGACAGTGAGTTACTTGTGTCAGAAATGCAAAAAGATTATTGGGGATCACTGACTTCATTTCAGAGATAAAGCATGTGGAAGACCACCCTGATTTTGACAATAATGCAATGAAAGTATTGAAGGTGAGTCAACACAGACAAGCTATCCCAGTAATATTTTTTATAAGTGAATCAGTTGCATTAATAATTCAAAACGTTGCCAACGTTTCCACAAAACCTATTCTTCAAGAGGTATTTCAAACCAACACCCAGATAAACAAGGAGCTAAAAAGAACAGAATTTGATGGTGCATTTTCTTCACTTTTTTTACTACACAGAGAAAGCCATCTCAGTAGAGAAAATGATCCATCAAAAGAAAAATAGGGGTCACCAAATGTCCAAGAAAATCTTGTTAAATTCAGGCAAAGCTATAGCAATGGCCATCTGCCCTATCATTGTTCATTTTATTTTTTACCACAATTGCAGGTAATCTCTCAATCTGATTGGCTAATTTGCCGTGGTAAATAAGAGTCCCTACCACGCTGCTCACGTCAATGTGTCATGCAATGCCTTTTTCAGCTCGCGCTCTGAAAAAAACATTTTCTTTGACGTTGATATTGTGGTAAAGAACAAATCGAAATGTGGTGTTTCGTGGTGTGTACTCTTATCGATAACGAGTATGCGTCATTACTCTTTTCCCAAGCATTTTTTTCGAATTGTTTCTGCATATTAAGCGAGTTTGCAAACGTTTTTGAAAAGTCTGACGCGTACAAGCAGCTCATTTGCATAACGCAGCACGTGCACTTTCAAATCCGAATCAGTGTTTTCAATTGTCAAGATAAAGATTTCATTTCTTTGATATTGTGGTAAAAAACAAATCGAAAGTGGTTTAGCGTGGTATATAGTCTTATCGACAACGATACGCGTCATCACAGTGGTCAAAATTTGTTGCAGACTCACTCGGCTGCGCCTCGTGAGTCCACAACATTTTGACCACTGTGATGACGCGTATCGTTGTCGATAAGACTATATACCACGCTAAACCACTTTCGATTTTTTAAACTTAGTGCGTGCAGTAAGGACACACAGAAACAATAAAAACAGACATCCTTAAGAGGTTGCTGTTACCCAACTTCTTATCTTAGATGACTAGAACCACTGTGGGAGTAACCTAACATATCTTGCCCAAGAACACAGCATGCTGACCCTGGCCACGACTCAGCCTTGGACTGCCCAATCTAAAAACTCAGAACATTGGCTCTTATTAGACTGCGGTACACTTCCAACATGGTTGGGAAAAAGCAAAATACAACTCCAACTTTTTGATACCGAGTTGTTGCAAGAGCTGTTCTTGTTGCAGTGCATAAGCTTGCGCAGTGCGTGTTGTTGCCGTGGGAATCCATCCTGCCCTAGCTTGTGCTTGAAGGTTTGGTTTCACATCGTCAAGTGTCCAGATGATGTCATCTTCCCAGTTAACTTGCGACACCATCTCAAAACAATCTCCAGGAGGAAGGGACTCTGGAGATTTAGGGGCATAGACTTCATCCTCTGTTTTCTGTGAATGGAAAAGAGAGCACAACTAATGAAGGTGCAACATTTACATCAGCCATTGCAAACACCAGCTACAGCATCAACAATTAGTTCAAATCTTAATTGATACCTACTAGTCAAGCTGAGGCTTATAACTTAATTTTCCAGACTGATCAGTAGTGGGTTATTTTATTTATTGTCATAATATTCTATTAAACAACTAAGTTCAGAGGGCCAATATCTAAGATCAACCAATCAGATTGCTCCATTACCAGATCAATGTTCTCTAAGTATCAGTCAGAGCAGGCACTGTACTGAATGATCCAACAAGATCACTCTTGAAGATTTATAACTAAGCCTGCTCAGGACTGTACTGGGAGGATATTGGGTCTCAGCCTTTTTTGAACAAACCTCGCTGCACTTGGTCTGTACTCATCTGTCAAAACCTCAAGCCGACATTCTCACAATACAGCCCTCATGCGACCCTCATGCGACCCTCATGCTTGGTCAATGCGATATATATATATATTAAACCAATGTATTTGACAAAGTAATGACATTTACTACATGGATATCTGTGTTAGAGATCAGATCAACCCAACTATACTAACAGTTTTTAGGGCAAATCTTTTTCAAGGGTTTGTCTGATGAATTATATTACTGATCACAACTTTGACCTAACCTCTTTGAGCTTGAAACCATAATCTAAGTTTGTTCCATCTTCATTCACTCCAAGCATTTCATACCACAGAGCTGCTGGACCATTGCGCCATTCACATATGTATTTACCGCCAGCATCCTGGAATCCTGAAGATGCCCAGTCACCATTGATGTCTCTAAGTTCATCATTTGTTGGTTCCCACGGGGCCATCAACTTGTCCTGAATTATAGATATGGTACATGTTGAAACACCCTTAAAAAGCTGCCCTTTAAACATCACAGTGGTATTATATGATAAAGGTCTGTGTCTACTGTATGGATCAAAGAAGCAGCTGATCCATGTTTTTAAAGGATCCCGTTCATTCTGCATGAGACTTCCATTCTTAGATGTGTGTTCCCATTAATGCAGCTGCAGCATCCCTTAAGTTTATGTCTTCATGTACTCAATGTAGAATGATGATTCAATCATTAGCTACAAAAAGTTGAAAATTTCAGCCAGCCACAGTCAGGAACTGTCTATCATTAGTCAGGGTTAGCCCATACACTTTGCTGTTATGAAAAATATGCAGGCCAGCATATGATATATACAAGATAAAAATTGCATTTAATTCTGGCAAAAGTAACATGAAATAATGAAACAACTACATGTACTAACACTGATTTGTACTATCTGATGGGATGTTAATTAACGATAGTGTTCTCCCAGTCTGAATATGGTATGAATATATACTCTCACCAAGAACAAAGGTTAGAAAATGGTACCCAGGCATTATTGGGTCTCTAAATGTTTTGATTTTATCTTGAAATCTTGGAGACCTTTACTATAAATCAAAATATGTTGTTGTTCCATGTTTCATTCACTGCTGAGGCTAATAAGTACTTAATGACAGGCCCTGAGGGAAACAGTGAGTTAAAAAGACCCTCAAAAATCCCCAGGGCAAACAAACTACTGGGGAGTTGGTGAGTTTTAGCCCACAATACGCGACATGTTTCCTCCTAATTTTTTATCATGTTGTCTTAATTTTACACAGGGCTCCTTTGATCCCAGCCTATGGCTGATGGGGCTACCCTGCCTAAATAAAGATGACTTGACTTGATTGGAAAACGTCTTTGAGTTGTAGGGTATAACAAAACTGTTTATTAACCTTGGTGCATCTCAGATTTTCAAACAAGAATCCCAGCATGTGGTTACACAGCACAATGACAATAATTATTGCAAAGCTCAAAATCTTGACTTCTTCAAAGACTGACCAAAACAACAGAGAATACCAATAAAGTGCTGCATCACCTCATCATCAGACATACAGTCTTCAGGCCGTGGACTGGGAGGGGATTTGGGTGGCTCTATCACAGGTTTTTCATCGTCTTGTTTCTTCTTCTTCTTTTTCCTTTTCTTGGCATTACGCCATTGCTGTGGCATGGAGGAGGCCTTCGCAGGACCAAACAGACGTGAGAACCGCAACACTTGGCCAGGCCGGAACTCTGGAAATAGATCTGTGACTGTTTTACCATCATGAGTTGTGAGCTTGCCACCTGCACTCAACAGCTCTACAAATGACAAAAAATACCATCAACAGTCCTGTGATCATTGTCCATTTGACCTTTGCAATAGGGTTGGGTTGTCAATGCTTAAAAAGTTAACATACATGCACTCCCTTTGTTACCATTAAGAAATGCAACATAACACTTAAAGCTGTGGTTTGGTTATTAAGCTGATAATTTTAGCTGGAGAAAAAGATGTTCCTGTTACACCCTCTCCCACAATTCAGTTTAATTTACCTGATCCAATTGTACTGGCCAAAGGAGTTGTTAATGATTGTTTATCAGGACTGTCACTGTCTGTTATGCCCTCGCCTGATGGCGATGCAGATAACTGGGGTGCTGGTGGTGGCGGCATTGCCAATCTGTCCTGTTCTTGTTTGGACAGTGTAGATGCAGCAGGGGCAACAGTTGGTAACAGTATGCTTCCAGCTATTTAGGAAATGCAGGAATCATGTTAGAATCTTTCCTTCCACCATGTCACGTAAGATAAAACTTGCATCATGATTGGCATTTCAGTCCCATGTGAGATTTATTATTGCTAGGTATTGGAAACCAACATGAGAATGAATTTGACCTTTCATTGCAGCAGGTCATTAAGTGGATGTAAGTTGTAAGTGAATAATGCATCTGTTTCAGGAATATATATTTTTTAAGTTGATTGAGAATTGTGACCAAACACACATGAAAATGTTTCCTAATTTCACTCATCGCCGTTTGATTACTCATACTAATCACCTGAAAACAAAATTTGTAAACACACAAACCTTGACCACTGGATGTAGAACTGACATTGCCATTATCATCATCATCATAATCTTCATCTAAAAGAAATGGCAACAATAACTAACTCATTACAGTCATAGCATTTTGATATGTTGAGGAAGATAAAAATGCTTATCTTTCTTTCTATTCTCATTACTAACTTTTTACAGATGTTTCAAGGAGAATTTCAAGATTGATCGTAATTTGCAACTTACCAGCAGAGCTGGTGTTCTTCTTCTGAGAAAATATTGACACAGCATGTTTATAATACTTTTCTTCCTCCTCCTCTGCTAGCTCGGTGATATCACTGTAATCTGTAGCACCTGAATCCTTCTGAATCCAACCTGAGAACAGTTATAAAATACACAACGTTTATAAGTATATGAGAGGGCATAATACAAATGAATGGGAAAGAACAGGAGATCAAAGACTGCACTGTAACGAACAATAATTCAGAATGTCAATATATCTGCTTACGAAGTATAACTTTAAATATATCACAACTGGAAAATGTATAAAACATCTATTGTATGTGGATTGATGCTGCATTGAAATAATTCTAGCTTACAACATGAACTACATTCAGTAAATAATTATAAAGTATAATTTGATACAATTCTGAACACACAATAAATTTGTGTTGTCCTAAACTCTTAACTAAACAGGTAAGTCCAAAGAGGCTTACCGTTTATTCGCATGTCAAGGTTTACTTACTATAAAAGTATTCTTATAATCACGTATTTCATAAAATGTGTCTTCAAATTTATTTCTTGTTCAATTAGTTATTTAGTTAATGTTACAGTTCAAATAAATCTTGTTGTTGTTGTTGTTGTTGTTGTCGTCGTCAAATTGTTACATACCACTGCTTGCTTCACTCAGTGATGTTGAGTCTTGACTCGGTGAATTTCCCTCCTCAGCGATATCTTGCACAAGACTTCCCAAACCACTCAGAGAACTCAATTGAGAAAGATGGCGTCGTGATTCCTAAAGAATGGTTCCGACAAAACTTGACATTTAATTCCTGGGGTAGTCAGTTGATGAAACTGATAATTAACTATTATTCACCGAAGTGGAGGTGAATAGTGGTGGCTATTTACCGCGCTGCGAAGAGGCGAGGTAAATATCCACCACTTTCACCGACACTGAGGTGAATAATTGTTTTAGTACATACCACACAAGCTGAATGACAAGCGGCCCAAAGAGTAACTTTATTTGTGACATTATGCCAACAAAAGTCATTTTGTTTTTCTTCTGCTGCTCAGAGGTGAATAGTACTTGGCTAATCACCTCTGAGCTAGCCAATCAGCGTGCGTGAAAAGCACTATTCACTTGCGTGGTATATACTAATCAATAATATTTGAAAAACAATTGGATGAAACTCAGTCAGTGATATAGAAAATTGATAAAAATTGGCAACAGGGTAATTAGTGAGTAATCAATGATTATTGATTTTCCACTTAGCATCATCAATTGTTATTTAAGAAATAGAAAGCATGTACTCCGTGTTTCTATCGAGTTATACAAACACTCGAAAAAGCTGTGGAAACACTCGCCTGCGGCTCGTGTTCCCACAGCATTTCTCGTTCTCCCAAACTTCCACTCGTGTTTGTATAACTCGATAGAAACGCGGTACATGTTTTCTATTTCTTTTTAGAAAACACCACGATGAGAAAAAGGAAAACAACTTGTTAAACTTTGATTATCAAGATGTAAATTCTCTTTGCTCGCGCCATCACTACGTCAACAGCACGCGCTAGTTCTGTGTCTCCATCGAGTTATACAAACACAATTTTTAACCAATCAGCACGCGTGCTTTCTTAGGACTGTTTTCTAATGACAAATATCAAATTTATCGTTTCTACTGTGGCTTATCTTGCAATTGATCAAAATGAAACCAACAAAAGATATAAACAAGCTGACAAAACCCACTAACAACAACTTCCTTGAACCGTTATCAAAAACATCTGCTACTACATGCACTTTCCTAACGATACATGTAGTTCAATAATGATAAAAATTCAATTTGTACAAGAATGGGAAATTGACATTTGCTATCATCCTATTATTCATACAGTGGAACCCTAATTTTTCAAATATCCTAGCAAAACAAGAAAAATTATTGGTTAGAAAAGTCGGTTAGTTCAAGAAATTGGGGATAAAATTTATGTCTGACTGAGTGTAGAGAAATGATTTTTGGTCCTTCCTACACTTGAATTTGTTGAACTGCGACTCTGAAATTTATTGATCAATCTTAATTTCATTGTAGTATACATTGACGAAATCCCCCTTTAACCCTTTACACCCCAAGAGTGACTTATAGATTTTACTCTGTCTAACGCCAGACGATTTTACTCGTCAAAGGGAGGCCCCTTGGGGCTTAAAGGGTTAAAAAACTATCTCCCTTAACCCTTTACACCCCAAGAGTGACTTATAGATTTTACTCTGTCTAACGCCAGACGATTTTACTCGTCAAAGGGAGGCCCCTTGGGGCTTAAAGGGTTAAAAACTCACAATCAAACATGTCGATGGATACAGTCTTTTACAGTGTAAACTAACAAACCAAGTAATGGATAAATCAGATGAAATTGATAACTTTGAAACTTTGCCAGCCTATGAATATCAAGTTCATTGATTGATCGATAGCATCAACTTAAATTTCATTTAACAATTGATATCGATTTTTATTGATTAACTATCCCGGATTCATTTGTATGCACTCATTTAAGATTTAGGGTGTGTTCCTTTGGGGTGATCTGGATCAGGATCAGTGATCCAAGATCTGTCTGGATCATGGTGTATCAAAGGTACGGGTGAATCCATGACCAGAGTGGATTCAGTGGTTCCTTTGATGCACCATGATCCAGACAGATCTTGGATCACTGATCCTGATCCAGATCACCCCAAAGAAACGCACCATTAGCTCAACTTGTGACATAAATTGCACGCTTGCCCCCTTGACAATTCCCCCCAGATAATTTGCCCCTGATCTTCAGACTTGGTAGTGGATAAAAGAACGAAGAATAATTTGTTCGGTAGTGAATAAAAGAACGAAGAATATATTTGCATGACGTTAAGTCTTGGGTTCATATATTTAGCTGCTCGTTTGGCTCGGTAGTGGATAAAAGAATGAGGGGCTAGTTGTTTAAAGATCAGGGGCGAGTTGTCTGGGGCGAATTGTCCAGGGGAAGAGTTGTCCGGATACCATTGCATGTCAGCACATGCACAGTGTACTGTCACATATCAATGTATTCACAACACATTTTTTATCCTAATTACTAAAATATCACGTACACCGATCGGTTTCGACAAATTATCAAGTTGTTAAGATTCCTCCTTGCGGTCGAACGAGCATAATTTAAATACAAGTAGAAAGCTAAAGTCATAAACAAGTTCGATCTGTGAATGATTGGGCCATTCCATTTTTTATCTGCACCCCCCCTATTGAAGGACCGGGATTTCTGAGGGGGAGGGGAGGGCTCTTTAAAGGCCATTTCTGTGGGGGTAACTGTGTCGGCACCTTTTATCTTTTAATAAATTCTGAAGGGGGATGTGTGTCGGCCCTTTGATCTTTGTTTCTTAGGGGGTCAAAAGTTTACTTTTCTGAGGGGGTGAATCATAAAGACCTTCAATAGGGGGGGTGCAGATAAAAAATGGAATGGCCCATTCTTTCAAGGGACACTTGTTGACAAATGTTTGCAACCAGTATAATCCCATTTTACGCAAGGCAATGACAGCAGTAAACCATTCAATACTGTAAATTACCTCATCTAATATTTCTGTGTCTTCAAGTTCTCCTTTTTCATTGATATTCCCGAATAAGAACCCTGTTAGGTTCAGAGAACTGTCTTCGTCCTCCGATTCCGCCATCTTGGCGGCAGCGCGCTGGGACTTCTGGGAATCTGATGTGTAGTACCCAGTCTCCTTAGGTATCGGTATCAGTCGAAGAAAGGTCCGCAATGTGGAAACATATTGTTCAGGTTCTGTGCCGTTCACTTATTTCCCTGTAACTCCTGCTCCAGTGTTAAAAGGTTTTCAAAATGTTATAAGTTCAGGAACAAACGGGTCAAGTGTGTCTTCTATCAGAGAGGATTATCGGCAACAACCTAAAAATAAGGGCTTATTTCTCGGAGAACTACATGAAAGAAAAACTACTGCTCGGAAAGAATTTTATAGCAAATGTGTATGTCTATATCTGACAATTTGTTTGCATATTTTTGCTTCTCTTCTCTTCTCTTCTCTGGTATGAGATCAGTTAAGCAGTCAGTTAGGAGTGAGTCCTATGCCAATAATTATTATATAGATTTGCACAATTTTCTTCCATTGAACGGTGAATCATGCAGGATCTTTACTCTTTGCGCAAGGAACCCAAAAAGGGGTCTGTGTTAAACCTTGGGGCAGATTCCAGATCAATTTTCAACTCCATTGTCGATTCATAATTCAGGCGGTTAACTTCATGGTATAACACACCGTCTTCTTATAAGGGTTCAATACTGCTTCCGGACTAAAAGCGTCATACCTGCAGCAAGTCAAATATTTTTATACCGTGAATGATGATGACCAAGCCAGGTCGTACATAAAAAGAATTCTTGGAAGCTGAGTTCCACGTTTCGAGCTATCAATATAAAACGGATGCCATCTGCTGGTAAATACTCGGAAATCGTTGTAATGATGAAACATCGATAAAGTTGGATCTGAAAGTGTCAACAGACATCTACAGATATGATGACAAATATTACTCTTTTGTCTTCCACAGAAGCCTGCAAATTGCGTGCAAATGAATCAGCAAAAATTTGAAAAATCTGTTTCTCTGTCTGTGGATAAAAAGTTCCCGTTTTGCAGGAAAAAAAGAGATAGGCGCGAGCCGGTTGCACATTAGGAAAGAGGGTCTGGCACTCTTCCATGTCATGTTTCCTAGGAAATTGCCAACAGCAGGCCTAGGCCTAAAAATGGTCCCCTATTTCTAAGAGATATATAGTCAAAATCAGTCTCGAGGCTTCCTGCAGCTTCACTAGCCGCAATCTGGAGTTTCTCAGCTATAAGAATAGAAACTGCCAATCACCAGATTTATTTTTAAATCTCGTTTGGGGACCTGATATACTTCATCAGTCCCTCTTTAAGCATTAATTCTCTTTATCCCTTTAAACTGGCTATCATTAGCATTGTTAGTAGCTGACAAGCTTAACTTTACGCCTTTTGAGTTTCACCAGATATGGATGCCCCACAAAATATTGGTCTTATAATTCAGTGTTGTTATCTCTTCCTAACAAGACCGCATCACCATGTAAAAGGTTAACATACAACTTCTCATTACGAATCTCCACAATTTCTTATAATACTAGATGAAAGAATATAGTTGTATGCTATGATGGAAATCAAGTTCTCGTGTTAGGTCTTTTCCTCATTTCTACATAATCTGCATACTTTGGCTGAAATGTTAATCCGGCACTCACGAAAAAAAACCGTAAAAGAAGTTCGTTGTTATTATCAAGCGGCTGAAGGTAAAGAAAAAACATTAATTGGGCCCTGTCAGGAGTTTTCAGGATACCGGTTTTTTTTCTGTAAAAAAATATTTGGTTACTGGAATAAGGAGAAAAAATAATGGGGTACAGGATATTCGGATCAGATAAAACGGGATATCGGGTTGGAAATCGTTAATCAGTTTGCAACACGAATTACGGGATACGAAATAATAATGAGACCAAAACTTAAATGGACGTGAGATACTCCCCTTCCGTCCTATGTGGCCTCAAGCATGCATGTGTCGTTCTCAAGAACAATTCATACCTTATTTTACAACCAAAAATCCTATATTCCCGAAATGCTACCCTTAAAGCTTCCATAAAGGGGTACCTCCTTTCCCTCTGGTACTCACACCAGAATACTCGGGGATTCTTTTTTTTTTTTCAGTTGTGTCAGTAGCTTGTGGTGAACCAATAGAGCCGAACCCGGCTAAATGTTTCATCTAACTCCATCTTTTGAGGTCGTTTTGACTGCTAAAGAAAACAACACAAAAACTAGACGAGGATTAATTTGCTAGCCTCTTCCAGACGTTCAGTGCGGGTTTTCTGCGCTGCGCCCTGACTAACTGAACGCCTGGAAGAAGCCATTAATATGCTCGTGCATGATCTACAGCAGCAAAGTTAGTACAGCCTATTAGTCCAATTAAATTCAATGGAATCTGACCATTTCTAGACGAGTGTCGGCTGTTCCTAAATAGATTTAGACTTCTGTTGTTTTTCCTTCCTTCAACAGAAGTAAAAAAAGGACCAAAAAAAGGTTTTCGTGCACACCCGCGTTGAAATTGTTGGTGAAGCTTACAAATACAGGTACAAAATGAAACAAAATGGAGCGAAAATGGCCATTCAGTCGACTTGAGGAAGCAAGACTTTCCTTAGACAAAAAAATGTGATTGCTATACTTAATCATAGAGCCGGAGTCCATTGAGTAGAGGAAATTTTCTGCAATGTTAATCTCCCTTTGTGTCTGCATCAAGACTATTGCCGGATTTCAAAGGTTTTAAATGAAGGACACATGTAAACTATCAATTTGCTTCTATACCTTGTTTGGCTCAGTGGCCCATATTTTTGGCATACCTTTCTGGCGTTTTTACATTTGGTAACTGAAATTGCATGGTAATAGGTATAACATATGTGAGACATTATAAATTTAAAAAAGAGAGCTAAAATTTGTCTCTCTGGGCATGAGGACAAATGTTATACAGCTCAGTTTCGCAAGGTTGTCCCACGGCTAAAGTGTAAAAACGTACGCGACAATGCCGATTGACAATATGGGTAGGACGAGTTTGGTTTTGCTTCAGTTGTGGTTCAAGGTGATTCAGCAACAAGGAACAAGAAAGAACGAACACATGTGTTTGTGCTGTTTCCCTCCACCACGCTGAAACACCTTGGGGTTCACTCAACCTTAAAAACCACCATTACCGGCCATAATAAATTTCGACATAGTCGCGTAAGCTTTTCCCCATTTGTAAGACAACCTTTCTCGAAACAGCTGTATATACATGGTTGAAACTGTACCCCACTTCCAAACACAGGATGTTTTCGTATGAATACTTGCAATCTGCTGCCGACTGCGGTGAGTCCGGCACAAACATTGCTGACCGCGCCCAGGAAAATAAGATCATGTGACACTGACTAGCAGGGAGAGTCGAGTTTTGTTTTGTTTTTTACGAACACGGTCACTATTTTGTGGGAAATGAATTTTTAATTACTGGTAATCTTTTCTCATTAACAGGATGATTTACTTGTAACTTAACCATAATTGCAGGCAGGAACACGAAATCCTCCAGCACTACTTTACTGATCTAATTGCGAGAACATGATTATTAATGGCATGGAGCAACGTCTATTTTAGCCAGTGGGGGGCGGTGAAAAATCAAAATTGGTTAAAAAAAAAGGGTGGAGGCGGGGGGTGGATAAATTAAGGTAATAAAAAAATAAAAAACTAAAAGACTTTTTTTTTTTTGTGGGGGGGGAAGCGGGGCTTGTTAAAAATAAAAAAAAAAAAAAATAAAAAAAATAATAAAGAAAACAGGGGTGTAAAAGAAATCAAAAAAAAAAAAAAAAAAAAAAAAAAAAAAAAAAAAAAAAAAGTGGGGTGTAATAAAAAAAAAAACGGGGGTAAATTATAAAAAAAAAATGTTAAAATTTAAATTTATAAAAAAAAAATAATAAAAAAAAAAAAAAAGGGTAAATAAAAAAAAAAAAAAATATAAAAAGGATATAAAATATAATATTAAACCGAAGTTCTAGGGGGGGGGTAAAAATATAAATATTAAGTAAAATAAATATAAAAAAAGAATATAAAAAAAAAATAATAACGGGGATAATAAAAAAAACCATAAAAAAGGGGGGTAAAAAAAAAAAAACAAAAAATAAAAAAAAAAAAAAGTGGGTGGGGTAAATGGGTGGGTATATTAAAAAAAACAGTGGGGGGCGGGAGAGGCGGTCCCGGATGGGGGTATAAAACTCTTGGCTGGTGCTGGTAATTAACATGTTTGGTAAAATAAAAATAAATAAATAAAACTAAAAAAAAAAAAAAAAAAAAAATATAAAATGGGTAAATAAAAAATTAAATATTAAAATAATTACATAAATGGGGGGGATGGGGGGGGTTTAAAAAAAAAAAAAAAAAAAGCCGCTTCTTACCACCTCGGCCGATTGACGCTGAAAACGCTAAACCCACCGAGAGCAATACTATGAACGGCGGCTGTCTGAAAGTTAATTAGTTCATATTTCCCTCAAAATTATCTCACCTACTTTCCAAGCTACATTCCAGCGGTGAAAACTCAGTGAAATATTTAGGAAAGCCGCCTCAAATCTGTATAACTATCAGTTTAACCAAATGCAAAAAGGATCATCTTCCATTGTCGATTCCATTTTTAACAAATAATTTTTTTATTAAATCTCTCTCTTCCTCTAACCTAGCCGCCTTTTTGATTTATCAATTCCTGTTCGGTAACATCCATCATATTCGCCGCATTTTTAGGAAAATAATATAATTTCAAGAATCAGTAGCATTTTAAATGGCATCTTTAGATCAAAAGTGCTGCCAAATTGTTCGACATAAGTAGGCTGTTTACTGTTCCAAAGTTGACAAACTGTATAAATATGCCAAGCATTCCCTCCCTTTTTGCCAGTTGTGTCTAAACAACTTACTTCCAGCTTATGTCGTTTTGAGTTTATTTTACCAGTATTTTTCATTCCATAAATGGTCCATTTAATATGTTGGGTTTTAATTGCAGACCTATTGAAAGCCGTGTACACCGTTGAACTATGTCAAATGTTCGAATTAAAAGATTAAAAAATAGCTCTTTTAGGCACCCGCCAAGATAATCCATAACACAAGCAAGAATTAGTGCTCAAAAGCGTTATTTGACTGACATTTCTTTGTCAAATTTGAATTTACAATGAGTTACTTGTTTGCACACAAAGCACCTCTATTAAAAACTAATAAAAGCAAATCTGTATACGGCGCCGACCATCTTAACAACTTAATAATGATTTAAACACCCTCGCTCGCATCTTGCTATATTCACTTGAATTTCAAAAACAATAGCTCTTAAGCTCCCTAACCCGCTACTAATAACTGCGTTGAAAAGTTCAGAAGCTTTGATTATCTTCTCATTCTTTTGTAACATTGCTCAGATGGAAAAGAGCTAGCGATATCTCCAAACAGCACCGTAACAGGCGGTTGACTTCTCAACTGACAGCCTTCAGGCATCTCATTGCCGACGGATCTCTATCAAATTGACCCGGTAACTATTTCAGTCTTTCAATTTTTGTCTATTTATATACCTAATCCTTGGTTCAATATCTGCCGTTCATATTTGTGGGGCTGTTGTCCGGTTTATTGAGCTATGTGTCTACCCGATGAGAAATTCCAATACTTCAGAAGTAGTAAGCGACATTCACATCTGGACACCATATTAACTTTTGTGACATTGCACTTTCACAACTGAAGTGTTATTGCTGTTATTACAACCTCTACAACAAATTAAAATTCGATTTATTTGCAATTATCCTGAGTTGGCCATCGCTGGAGAAAAGGGGATTCTAAAAGTTTTGCGGAATTCTACACAATTTGCTTTCACATATGCCGGTTTGGCCATGATGCCGTCGGTCGACATGCCACACTTGAAAATCAGTTCTCTCGTGGTTTTATATTTTTGCCGCGGAAAGTTGCTTCTAGTTTAATGGCATGAAACAATTTCATTTGGTCATTATTTGTATACTAGACTTGTGAATCAAACAGTCAGACTTCTGACAGTTGTTCTGAGACAAATTTCGTGCTCTTGTAAGAATAATGGGTAACATTTTTCAGTGCTTTATTCTTCAGTTCGTTTGTTTGTTACACTAAGCAACTGCTCGTTGAACACAGCATGAGTTGTTTGAAAAACAAAACTAGACGATATTTTTATTTCTGCCCGCTCGCACGCCAGCTCAGTGATTTCATGATAGATTTCCGGGCGGGGTTTCGTAATCTTTGTATCTCCGCCGGGCAGTTTTTTTTTGGGTGTCCGTTGAATTAACCCAAGCGCGTCCAAGATACCGACGTTGAAACCATCGGCGTTATCAGTCAAATTTCAAGCCTTTATTGACCTTAGAAGGGAAATAACATTATCTTTTATTTGGCAATATTGAAACAATCGGAGCCGGCCCTTTGATTTTTCAGAGCAATGCGGCATTTGTAATGTTCCCGTGACTCAGGTAAGCTAAACAATTTTTAGGATTTGTATGCATCAAAATCACTCGCTGTGCTTGGACTAACTTACTAATGGGAGAAACATTGTGAAATTCCACCAAGTCAAACCAGCGAACGGCCGGCAATGCTGAGAGTCAGGGTGGGAGCCCACTTGCTAATTGCTAATGATATTTGCTAAAAATTTGAAAATTGCTAATTATAATTTTGTCATTCAATTACTTTCGCCGTTTCGTAGATCATGACTGCTTGCAATGGTGAATGTTTCTTTAAACGTGTGGTCCTAACTCAATGGAAAAGGCCGCTTACAGTTCAGAATTTCCGTTTCTTCTCAAGCGACTAAACGCTGCGGTCGTGGCAATTGTCTAGTAAACAAAGACGGACCGAGGAAACACGGCCTTAAGTGGCTAAACATTTATACTCAAACGATTTAGGGACAAGAAAACCGACCTCGTTTTGCGCGAACAATGCCCTAGCCTCCTTGAAGAAAAAGATTGAACAACAGGCTCGGCAATACTTCAGGGAGTTATGAAGCCTAACATATTTTTACACTTAAGGGGCTAAAGTTTATTAGCTAACAGTAAGAATAACTCTGCCATTTCGTTCTACTTCAGTTCTCTATTTATAATAACCTGTGAAAACATACCACTATCAATTGTTTTGAGGATGTTCTCAACAGTTAATCACGTCAGTCTTTCTGCTCTCTAGGCTTGCTGATAATTCGCCGAGTTGTCCAATTTTATCATCGATGTCATTGAAACGTTTATCGACTGGAATTCTGCGGTTTAAATAACACAGGCACAAAGAAAATCCGCGGTTAAATTTGCTGAAAAATCTCTGTTTTTGTAATTATGACTCCTTCCCTCACCACACAACTGTTAGGCCTCTTTGCGCGCAAGACTCCCACAAATATGAACCCGAGTAAAATTACTGCTAAAGTTATTTTCCACCTGTTATTTTTTCACAGCTAAAAAGGTGCGAGAAGGGAATATTAACAGTTGTATTCATACATAAAAAAAGTATGGAAGATTTTCATAATTTTCATTGGATTGCGCAACTAGAATCTTTTGCGTTTATCTTTGCACTTTGATTCCATTATCTAACGCGCGCGAAGCTCACAAAATACTGTTATCACCGGAAGTATCAAGGTATTCTTTTGACTATAGATAACGTGAACTTTACTCTCCACTGCTAAATCAAACCAAGTGTCGCTGTGGACTAAGTAAACATTTTCAAACATTAACCATCGATTAATTTTCCATTTTAAATGTCGCATACTGCGGGGTAGCACGGAAATCCATTTTGAGGTTGGAGGCTAAAAGAGCCGGGAGGGAGGGGGTACTTCCTATCTATCTACTCCTTGAATGAACTTTATAGGTTTGTGAGGCCCCAATGGAAATGGTTTTTCTAGCCGTTTTGGTCAGAAATAGGGTATCGATTTCGGCCACTTTGGTCTCAAAAAGGGTTTGTTTTTTGTACTCTTGTTTTGAATTGAGTATGAGTTTTTAGAAGAAGCTACTTTTCATCATTATCGAGTGACAATCAACAAAAGACCATCAGGCAAACATCGGTGTGAACTAGGTAACTAATTATAAGGCAGGTCTGAAACAAGGTATTGATTTAAGGATCGGGTCTTACTAGGATATCAAATTTTTGGTCGGGTCATGAATAGGGTAGCGAAAGTCGCAGATTTTGGTCATAAATAGGGTAAGGGCTTTGGGAAGCAGGCCACATACCCCACCCAATTTTCTTATAGTACCCCTCCCCCCTAAACGGACTCAGAGAACTTTAAAGCAATCTACAACTCTAGAAATGATAGTGACTTTCTCTGGCATTCATTGGTGCGAGGTAGTTGCAAAAGTCAATGACAGGAATCCAGTAAAATGAAGACTTGATCGACAAACATTTGTTTTTCGAGTTTCTCTCTTTTTTGTTGAAAACGATCTGCGTAAGAACCTTACCGTTTAAAAGACAATCTCGCGATAAAAGGTGCCTGAACGGTGCATGACGAGAAACAAGCATGCAAGATTGCAACACCTGAAATACTAATCAGTTTTCAGCGCCTAAAGGGCCATATGCAGATGCTTGAAATTAACATTTTTGGGGCGGTGAAAATTCTTGGCCTTGGGGTAGAGGAACCTACGACACCTTTTGCTGGAAAACGGACCCCGCTACCGTGTATTTTTTATATAATTATACTGATATGTCTAGATCTGGATGTATGGAAACGGTGTTTAAGAAATGAAGTCGCGCCCTAAGCGAAGGAGACGATATGAAAATTAAAAGTATTTCAAGTCAGTCCTTATTCTCTTCCTCCACCCGTTTATCTCCCCTCCATTGTCGTTCTTTTAGCCTTCTACACGGCTTAAAGGCGCCCTAAAAGAGCAGTGAAATCAAGCTGAAACCGAATAGTTCAGCACCGTTTTCATAAATCCAGACATATTTTATAAGAATATCGACGCTGATGTCTGAGAAATTTTAGGAATATTTTGTAAAAATGAACCAGAGCTGACCTTTGAGCATGAGTGAAGCAATCTGGCAGGGTGGAGCCTGGTAAAGAGGCGCATTACGCGATCGCGCATGTGTCAGTTAACCGCAAAAAATTCTTCCTTTCTCTGAACGGCAAAACTGACCAAAAGCAACATAAACAGCACTGGCTGTATGTTTGATACAGAAGACAAGGTGATATGCTTCTGATGTTTCTGATGTTCGATGTTAATAATTTAACGTTTTTGCAAGAGGTTTTTCGTCATATGCATATCAGGTATGGTTAAGTCTGCATACGGGCCAATGTGGCCCACCAGGTCGGAGCTTATCCCGGTTTCTGTGGCATGAAGCGACTAGGAGTATTTCTACTCCCCCCTGGATGGGATGCTAGTCCATCGCAGGGTTACCCCCAGCATTAAATTCACCGGTACCTATTTATAAACCTGGGTGGAGAGAGGCACCGTGAGAGTAAAGTGTCTTGCCCAAGAACGCAACACAATGTCCCCGGCATATCAGGGCTGGACACCGAAAACATTTGAAATGTCATACTCTATACTCAAAAGGATAAAAATAAGAACATAAGAAAATAAGGACATTTAGCCTCGGCTAGCAAAAAAAAAAAGTTACAAAAAAATGTAATCGAACTACGTGGAACTCTGTCTCATTGAGTTCAAAAAAGATTCTTCGGTCAGGTATTTAACTAATAAAGCTTCAGCGCGTAAACAAAAAGCAGCTTAAAATGGAACGATAAACCCGACACATGTCAGGACGTAGTGAGATTAACAAAAAGATCATGATAATACGTAACATAGTATCATAGCAGGTCAGTACAGAGGGCAGTTTTGTTACTGCAAGGTCCGGCAAGACGCGTTCTTCTGAAAAGATCACTGGGTTGATTGGGGATTGACTGGCAAAGACCTAAGAACGTTATGTGACAAATGTTTTACCGGCCAATGCACCAATTCCTTGTGGTGAAAAGAAAGGATACCACAGGAAAAGTCAAACTTTTTGTCTTTCTTGAAAAAACTTGAAGTAATCCTTATTTTAACTAATCGGGCTAAGTTTTGCGCGACCTAAATTTGAACGTAGTAGTATCTTTTATGTCAGTTTTTCTATGCAAAAAAGAGACGTGAACACGTCGACACCAACTGATTAGAGTAAACCGTTCGGATTACGCTTAAAATGCTTCCGGATTTGTCACAGGCATTGAAGGTTTTACATCGCGTGCAGGCATATAAATGTCTACACGTATGCAGGCCAGGCAGCATCGAACACTTCATCAGAAGTCCTTTTACTGACTGCGAGGAAGATAACAAAG
>JAHPZR010010134.1:15000-17096 GCA_019787425.1 Platygyra sinensis
TTAAGGGGAATTGAATGAATAAACTGGTGACAAAACCGGATAAACATTATTATCATACTTGTCAAGTATGCATCATTTTACCATGTATAAGAAGACGTGCATGGTATAATAGAATCTGACTAGTTTGCAGCTGATTGCCCCGTCACATTGTAAAGGCCGGTACACACACGAGGGAGCTTGCTCCTGAAACACGCTCCCGAAACACGCTCCCAGGTAAGTACCCCAACCAGTACACACGAAGGTCACGACGAGGGAGCTGAATGATGAAACAACCCGATTGGGGCATGGGAACTAGTTGTTATAAATCCAACATGGCAGCGAACAGCTCTGGATTGAAAAAGAAAAAACTGGCTCTTTTAATGATGATGATGCTTCAGGATGAAGAGGCTTCTTCTAAAATTGTTTCAAGAAAAGTGTGGGCATGCAAATGGCTTTTACGGAGACCAGAACAGGGAGTCTTTTATACACTATTCAAGGAACTACCGTTGGAGGACTCTGGTGGATTTCTACAATTCATGAGAATGCCATATGAACTTTCTTCGCTTTTTTTATTCTCAATTATCTGCACAGAATCTTCCTCTACTCCTTTGGCTGCCATTTTGAAAGTCAGTTCGCAATGAGTTGTGGATGAAAAAAATAAGCCAATTTGATTGGCCAACTGGACACACGTCATTTCAAAGCAAGCAAATTTCAGTACACACCAGGGAGCTTGCTCCTGAAACAGACTCGTGCAACAGATTTGCCCCTGGAGCTTGCTCCCCCTATATCAAACCAGTTTGATATGAGGGAGCGAAACTCGCGTGCAAAAGTTTTGTTGCGCAACATATTTTTTCGCTAGAAATCGTTGGTGCAGACGAGGGAGCTTTGCTCCGGAAGCGTGTTGCAGGAGCGTGCTGCGGGAGCAAGCTCCCTCGTGTGTACCGGCCTTAAGAATGTTTTACTCACTTGTCCCGGCCTTTGGTCAACCTCTAATGCCTGATGCTCCGAAACCTTTATACTAATTTTGGAGCCATGGCCCCATATCCGACGTGCAGGACACTATGGCATCGTCATGTAGCGCCTATTTTACAGTACTACAAGGGTCTGAGTTACTGCCAAATGAGCAGTAAGTCATCTTCCAATTCAACTATCTTGTTGCAAGTTCTGTTTGTTGTTCGACGCATGGAGACTGGTGCCAAATTGTAACCAGTCTTCAATACAAACACGGACAAAATGAGGAATGATTGCAAGATATTTTACATTATTTTGCTTCAGAAAACTTTACTTAACTGTTAAGATATCACTATATATTATGATTAATTGATTTTGTAATAACTGTGTAGCCAGTTAGTGTATAAGTTTAATTACAAGTCCCACATCAGGCTTGGCCAAAAGCGTTTTCATGACTCATAGCACAGTAATTTTATTTTCCTTTTATTTTGTTTACACGAAATCACTCTTTCAAATTTATGAAACATTCTCTTTCCCTTAAAAATTATCTAGGCTGGGAAAAAAACTGATTTTACAGTGATTTTTAAGTCAAAATTAGGTTTATGCAAATGAGGTCATTTTGCAAAAGTGTTGCATAATAATGATGCCAGGAAAGCAGCAAATCTTAATGACCCAAATTTTTCTATACTGTTTTGGATTATAGATGCCCTTAGGTAACTCATGACGTCTGTCTTGATTCTTAATAGGATTACAGCTAAAAATTATGATTTTTTGAAGTTGGGCTATTTTTCGTGTTTTCAGGGGGGTCGAAATTTGAGTAAATTTAGTGTCATGCATATCTCCTCCCAATAATTATATTCCCTAAAGCCATAAACCATTTAAAAGTAGGTTCTTAGTACAAACATCCTATACCATTATATATGCTGTGAGCTTTCTACATTTATTGTAATGGTACTCGAAAGTTACCTCTCATATGGGTGTTTTTTTGTACTCTGAGACCCCAAAATAGGGCCCCCCCTGAAAAAGTGAAAGGAAAATAGAACGAAGAGAAATAAAAGTGGATCTAGTAATAGCTCATCAAAGTCAATGTCCTCACCAAGTTTCATTGAATTTGGCCGACCCCCGTTTCCAAGGTCTGACACGCTTTCTCAGACAGGGCCTCTTAA
>JAHPZR010010135.1:0-7500 GCA_019787425.1 Platygyra sinensis
AGTAATACTTCCTCTAGTGCAAGAACTGTTTAGTTACCAAAAACGTAAGCGATAACTGTTCTTTTGACCTACGCGTGATCCTTCTCGGACTGCCATTTGACAAAGAAAGCCGGTTAAATCGAACACATGATCGGATCGTGTTATGGCTAACAGTTCTACATTGCAAACTGGGACATACTTCCCCTATTCTTCCCTCCTCAGAGTTTAACGTCAGTAAAAGGTATATTACTAGCGCGAAAAACCGACATGACAAAAAGGAAGACGGCTATGCATAAAAATAAGTCAAAGTGAGAATTTTAAAGTATTAAATTTTAAAAGCAGCTGAAAGGAAGTCGGAACGAAATTAGCGTCTTCCAAGTTAAATGCAGTAATTGTCTGTCGAATAATCAATAGAATGACAAGATGTTTAAAAAGTGGTGTGGCGACTGTTGACATTAGCGGGAGTTTCGAGGAAACAACGTCAGAAATCAGCAAAAATTAGGCAAGAAATGCTTGTCGACTTGCTAATTAACTCCTAAAACATTGATATGTGTTTTGGCAGACCTATTCTACTTTGTTTACGAAAGGCTGGTGCCTTCTTTTTGTTTTCATGATGTTGTGGTTATTTGTTTATTGTTTTTAACGTTGCGCAAGGAGCCTCCACGTCCGTTTAGAATATTAATAAAAGATCAACCTGCCTCTTGGTAGTCTAGGTGAATTCTCTTCTCGAGTTCTTTTGTTTTCTTATTATTTTATACATAACCCAAGAACTCCATGTTTTAAACATTTACCGTGGTTAAAATAATAGTGTTATGTTCGTTTCGTGATCGTAGACAGTTCAGCCAATTGTTAACCAACAGCATAGCATATTGACATTAATGTTTACACGAAGATATTTAATTCAGAATTAATGCAGCTTTGCCGTTCTGCCGTTTTTTTTTTTGTTTTTTTTTTCTTCATTTTTTAGGCTTTGAATCAATTTCCCGACAACGGTTTCTTTTATCAACGCAGTTTAGAGAGTCTCCAGACATATTTCATAACATATTTCCTGATATTTTATTTTCCCCAGATATCGCGTCATGTATATGAGGTGCAGAGTTCTTACACGGAAAATTCAATTTGAAGAGTGACAAACGGAAAAATGTTTAACTAACTTGTATTTAAATCCAGAGTATTTTGACGCATTGTTTACATTTAATTCTTCTACCGGCAATATAGGTTGTATCGTATAGTTTGCAGTGACCGTTCTTCATTTCCACTGAGACCAATCACAAAGACCTTAGTTTCGTCTCGATAAGGTAGGCTTCATGACTTTCCAAACTTTCCCTGCTGATTCTTTTTATTGCATTGTAATAGTCAATTCATTTGGCGCAGTGTTGGGATGGTTGCTGTTAGAAACATCGTATTATCAATTTGATTCAGTTCAATTTAAAAAGAGAAAGTTTTGCACTCACTTTTAATTTGAGTTAGTTTGGTTCCACTCTTTCTTTCAAAATATTTTCATTGCTATTAAAGCAGACAGTGGCAATAAATTAGAGAAAATAGAGTCATATGACTTAAAAGTGGCCAATTTTAAAAACATCACATTTTGTGGAACGCCTATCCTTAATTTGCGTCGCATTTATTTGACTTTTTTAGAGAAAATTTTGAGTTTACATCGCGTTTAACTTTCCGAACTCTGAAAACACAACATAACTCGAATGTCAAGTCTCCTGTAATGTGTTGGTAAGGGCAAATATTTTATGCAGTTCTTTATAAAAATAGAGAAACAGCTGCACGTCTCGTTTAATAGAACTCTTTCAAGAGAGTCTAATAACAAACTCAAAACTTTAAAGTTTCAAATGAATTAACATTTATACAGTCAAATTCGCTTAGGCTGTGACTATGTTTCCCAACGTTTTGCTTTAACGCCGAAAACTAGCTTGAAATTCCAGCCTGCAATATTTCGAAAATACTGAATACGTTTTAATAGAGTTAAAAATAAAGTCGTAAGGAACGAAGTTATTTCAATGTGAACTGTCCTGGTCGCTTGCCTGAATTTCCCGACCTTTCCCATGGGCAGACAAGTTATCGTGGTATATAACTTTAAGATGAAAAGGGCTTTAATACGAAGACAAAGATTCAAGAAGATCAAGCAGAAAAAAACCTTTTGTGAAGTTCGATGTAAAGATCAAGCGTGATAGTTTGAGAGTGATAAAATGAGAGAATTTAACAAGTTGAGTATTATTGAGAAGAAAAGTAAGGTACATTCATTGATCCACAGTTAGATATTCAAAAAGATCCGTAAGTGTTTATGTTCTTGACACAGATTATAAACTTTGTCGCGCTCCAATGTTGAACATAAAGTGCAGTCGACATGAAACGTTTAGCCTTGCGTTTAGTTCAGAGTGCTGCTGTATAAAACTGAAGATAAAATCGATTCCGTTTAATTTTTAATCTTCTTATTGTTGCAAGAGTTTGAACGCGGGATCTTAGTTTTGCAAATTGCGCGAAATCAAAAACAGAATTATTCTTTGGTTAGAACAAGTGGCCGAGCTATTATCTTCAAGTTTTGCAAGCATTGTCCTTGCTTGCTTAAATTTTAAACGAGCTACGTCACAGTTTGAAAAAGGTTTAGCGTAAATTTGTCAATTTTGTCGTTTGCAATCCGTGTCAATCTTCTCCATCCTTAACCATCCTTGTTCCTTTATGGTTTATTATTATCTCTTTGGTGTTTTTCTATCTTTGTAAAGTATTATTTTCAGGTTTCCAACAATTTAAAGGTATTTTTTTTCATAGTCGTGACTGAGCTACTTCAAATGCGTCAATATTCTGTTAAAAAATTATCCAACTTCTCACTACTCAGCATCAAAAACAAATTGGGGCAAACTTCACAATTTTGTATACTCAACCAAATGGTCTTTTTTGCAGTGTGACTGCTTTTCATTGCGGAGCTGCTTGTAAAACCTACTCACCAGGAACTGAAGTTTTCTATTGGCAAGGTAATAAGTTAGATTAATTTCTGAATCATTTACTGATAATTGTTGTTGTGGGTACATCCTGTCTGTTGAAGAAAAATGTCCTGTGTGATAATGAGAGTTCTTCAAAATTATTATGTTTGAGTGCAACGTCCGTTTAATTCGGGAATATTGTACACAATTCCTGGTGAATACAGTCACTTCTATGTTTTAAAGCGATTTTGCTTATGTTTAATTAGCCATCAATTTTCTTTTAGTTTGAGACAGCACTGTTTTCCCATGCAAGCTCGTTTTCATTCCACGCAGATTAATATTGTGTCATTTTCGAAGGGTAATCAATTACCGGATAACAGTGAAAACAGCTACTTCAAATGCGTCAATATTCTGTTCCAAAATTATCTAACTTCTCACTTCTCAGCATCACAAACAAATTGGGACAAACTTCACAATTTTGTATACTCAACCAAACGGGCCACCACTAATAATAGTGCTAATGCTTTACAAAATAATTAAAAGACACTGGACATTAAATTTATCCTTTTTAGCGGTACGGTCAGCCTTTCAATAGCCCTTTACACGGTTAGCTTTACTTGTTTGCATTACAATAAAATCTAACATGTATGTGAGGCAATTTCGGGCTATTTTGTAGTTTTAGTCCGAAATCGCCTCGCATCCACGTTGGATTACATTGTAATGCAAATGAGAAAAATCAACCGTGAAAAGGGCTATTGGTTTTAGGAAAAGTCTTAACTTAGTCTTAACTTCGAGCGTGATTTTTTCAGATTTCAGTAAGAGGAGAAATTGGGCCATGTCGGGGATTATTGACAAGAGAGATGCGCTGTTCCATCCTCGTGTACCGGTGCACAAGAGCCGATACAAAAGACCAAACAATACACAACAGCTAACCAATGACTCCTAAACAAAGAAAGAACAATGGTTATTCCCTTGTGAATTGGTACACCAGGACAGAACCAGATGCGCTACTTTGACAGTTAATATTTAGACTGAACTCTAGTGCAATTTCTAAGAAAGGCTTATCCCATGTTTGGCATAAATAAATGCGAATACTAGATGGCCATCATCATAACTAATATAATATCATTCGCGAAAAACAACACATTCTTTGCCAAGAAGTTTCTCATTTAAAATCTATACAACTTCAAATTTAAGTACTGGTTTAAAACCAACCATACACTTTTTGTGCTGATATAAAACAAAGATGATTGTTGCAGTTGCGGTTTGAATATTTTGTGTTCAAACGTTTTCATGGCGTTTCTAGTTGATATGAAACAATACCCTGCAGAAGCGGTAAAAGCTGTTTTCTTTCCAGATCAGCGAGCAAAGTTGCCAATATTTCTATTATTTTCTAGTAACGTTTTGGTCCAATGCACGTTTTTCAGACAGTTCAAGATGAAAATAAGTCAGTCATCATTGAGTCAGCAGTTATTTAGCATCATTAACATTTGCCATTTTGTGTTCACTTGCATTTGTCATTTTTCCATTAGGCCAATATTATAGTTCTCTTTGAAGTTTAAATGATTTTCACTTACACTGAGACTATTTACCAGGATCTAAATTTCCTATCAAGGTGGGTTGAAGTTTATGCCAAAACATATTATGTCCACTGTCAGTTAAAACAGTTTAAAACATGAAAAGTTCGCTTCTTTTTACGGGTACCACGCACTGCACATATAGACGTATGATGATGTGGTAAATTTCAACGGCATACAACACGTTTTATCTCCACCTGTCCTTGCACTAAAATTATTGTTAGATATTTAGGCTCTTACATTCAACAATAGTGACGTGTTCTCAACATTATAAGTTTATCTCCGATCAGAAGAAAGGAAAATTTTTCTTCGAGAAAAGGAAAATTTTTAAATTTTAATTTATTTCTAAGGTAATGGGTTATTTTTGTTTTTTACCTGTCTGGTGCTGGCAGTAATGGATTACAAGGCATCCCGACAAGATCAATTTGTATGCAATAAAAAATTAAACACCGAAATCTTGCTCATTAATTGCTGCCTATTTGCTTCTATCAAAATCGCATTTTCGCTCAAACTATTAAAGCCGTCTTTCTCTTTACAGCAAAAAATATCAGATCTTTAAACAAAAACATTCAGCAGAGAGTATCTTGTTTACAACTATAGGGTAAGTTAAAGAAGTTACAATTTTTTGTCACTTATCTTCCCAATAAAGACGCTTAGAAAGAACTTTTATTGTTTACTGCTGAGCCTTATAGCCTTTGCTTTTACAATGCTATGACGATCACTTCCTGAAAAAGCTTGATAAAAAAATGAATATATCTAGTGGATACGTTATCCACTTTATTTCACCGATTCTACGTCAATTTAGGACTTTTGCAGCAAAAAGTTGTGGATCACTATTTGCGCATTTGCTTCCTCTTTTATGTGATGATACATAGTTCAATGTTCTTCCGATGACGCAAGCATCATGTGAACCGTCGTGCCTTGTGAACTTTCCTAAGAATTTCACGCCATGTTGGTTAAACAATAAAGGACATGAAGTTCTTTCGCCTCCTTAAACAGCTCGCAGCTATTACATTTTATATCAATTATTGTTTTATTATTATTTTACTTAATCGTCCAACGATAACATCAAGGGGAAGGCTTCTATTAAGGTAAGTTTGAGAGTTGTTTCAACTGTTCTTTTGATACAAGTGAATATATGAAAGCTCATATGTGTAATATATGAAGAAAGATTGGTCATAGCATTTATACACACAACTTTTGACAACTTTTGTAATCAAAGACTGAAAAACTTCAGGTTTGAACTGGATTCTAACCCATTACCTCTGCCGGTGCAGTTTTCTCTACCAACCTAGCAACTGGAAGCTGGT
Organism: Platygyra sinensis; assembly: GCA_019787425.1. NCBI lineage: Eukaryota > Metazoa > Cnidaria > Anthozoa > Scleractinia > Merulinidae > Platygyra > Platygyra sinensis. The sequence continues at coordinate 5,797 of JAHPZR010010135.1, forward strand.
CACTTTTTGACACCGGTATGTGTAGTTCAGTACCGTTAGTGAGAAGATAAGACAGCTGCAAAAAACTTGTTAATGATCAGGGATTTTCATGACTGTACTAAAAAAATTATGAAAGAGATGGAAAAGGAAATTGATTCAAGAAACAAAGCTAGAAAAGCCGTACGCAAATTACGTTTCAACTTTTATGGATCCCATTTTCCTCTCCGAGAACACTTTGTAAAATATAAATGCTGTTTCTGGCGGGAGATATCTTTTGGGCTTCAGTTCTATCACGTACTGACGCTCATCTCGAGTTGCTGTTATAAATTTCACAACTTACCGTCTAATCGGATAGATTTAAGGTGCCTAAGTCCAAATCTAAAACAACGGAAGTGTTTTGTCTCTAGCTAACTCGAAATCAATCAGATGAACTGATCGTGTTGTCACCACGTTTAAGACTCACTTCAAGCCTTCTTTAACCTCTTGGGGAATTTTGATAGGCTGGCACTGGCGGTTTTGTTGCGAAGTTCTTCCGGAGGAAGATCCAAGAGTTTTTAAATAAAATGTCCCAAACAAATCTATTTAAAAATACCGGAAAACTGTCTAAAACAATGAATCTGCAAAATGTCTCTTTCATGTCGAGAAAGTTAATAAATATCTGAACAAGTTGATTTCTAAGAAAAATAACAAATGAACGAAGACAAAAAGAAAAGGCAAATACATTTGTGTATAACGTGTGCACAATATCGCTTAGGTAATCCAGAGATGTTTTTTACAGTTTTTCTATTTGGATATTAACAGTTTCTTTTCATATTTAGGTGACTTGTGTCTGACTCCATCAATACCGTTCTTTAAACAACAGCGATACAATGTCCTCTCGGCTTCCTAACTCAGACTGTATTCCATGGGTTGCTGTGCTCATCCTTGAATGTCTGGCCATAGTTACCCTTAACATCATCACCATTATTGTATTTGTGAAGCAGCGCCAGCTACGGCGCCAGAGTACATGCTTGATCATCCATCTGGCCATAGTCGATTTCTTAGTTGGGGCAGTCTCAGGACCTCTGCAGATTGTTAGACATCTCATTTACTGTGATCAACGGAACCTCCTTGCTTCGAATAACATTTGGTCCTCTCATCTTAAATTTGCATTACTTCATTTATTTTCCTTTGCTTCCCTTGTCAATCTCGTTTTTTTTCATTAGAGCGCTTACATGCCACATTTCGTCCTTTCAAGCATCGTTTTGTTAAGAAATGGATTTATGGAGTAATAATCGCTGTCATTTGGTTAACGACTACAGCCAGGGAATCAGTTCAAATCGTGTTAAAAGAAAGGGGAATTTCTCCAATTCTCATTAATTCAACCATGTATCTTTCATTTTATCTAATTTCAGTTTTTCTTATTTGTTTTTGTTATATTCTTATTGTTGTAAAAGTTCGATGCAGTCGTCATCCATATCACCATGGTGCAGCCACCATCAGAGAACGAAAACTCACCGGTACCTCGCTCATTGTTGCACTTGTGTCTCTATTATGTTATTTGCCAGCGATAACATTTACAGCTACAGAACAGGTTTATAACCAACCACTCTTCCAACTTTACTCGCGGTCATTGTTCCATATTATTATGACAGTGGGATTTACATTTCTGGCCAACTCGATAGTAAATCCCTTAATCTACGCCCTGCGGTTACCAGGATTCAGAGCGAGTGTATCACAAATATT
>JAHPZR010010135.1:12500-14722 GCA_019787425.1 Platygyra sinensis
AGCTGTTCAGCTCACAGAGCTGCTCCGATAACAAAAACAGACTTGATTTTTGCAGCATTTTCTTCAAGATTTGTAGATTTCGCTTTTGCTGTAAGTTTTCATTCCACGAGAAGGGACGCTAGAGTCAGGTTTGACAGTGGCGTGATTTTTCTCGACCAATCGCAATTCTTTGCTACGCATATTAACCAATGAAATTGCTTCATTTTGTATAGATCAAAGATCACGTCAAATGTTTTTTTTTTTGTCGTGTTCGCCAAAGTGGACAAAAATGGGGCAAAGGCCGGCTTTCGCGTATGTTAAAATATTTTGAAATAAGAGAAAGCTTTATCCCTAATTTGCTTTGTTATTTATATAAAACAAATAGATTCCATGTTGCCGTGCGTCTGTTCAGCAATAGATCACAAAAGACGTCAAAATGTGGTAAGAACATCAGTGACACACTCGGCTACGCCTCGTGTGCCACTTTTTTGCTCTTACCATATTTTGACGTCATCGCGGGAGGTTGCTAAGCACGAAAGAAGCGTAAGAGTCTCACGAGGCGATAGCCGAGTGCGATTCTAGCTTCTTGAGTGCTTAGCAAGCCTCTGTTTGTTTTATATTTTTAATCCTGGGAAAAGCGTTTTCTGTAAAAATCCAAGGTCACGTGACCAAACAACCGAGATGTCCAAAAAAAAGTTTCGTGAGAATTTGTTGGAAAAACCTGGAGGTTTGATCCGCATAACTAAAATAAATTCTACATAAATTATACAAATTTGAAGTCAGCCCGGGCTGTCTGTGCCTCTGCTTCAAGCTAAATAAGGATAATATGCCAAACAACGAGACATGTTTGAATCCGCCTGCAGTGCAATCAGGCGGTGTGCGCACTACGATTGCACTGCATTGTGGTTGGATGATTTCCAATATGGCGGCGGAAGCGTGGTTATTCGGTGAGTTTTCGTATGCCTTTTTTAAATCAATGACGAGTTATATTGCTTTTTATTTTACTCAGATTACTAGTCTGGCTACTTGTTGAAGGCTCAAAGTATTTTTCAGGTAGAATTAAGCGACGTATCGTGTATTTCAAGCCCTAAACATTTGAACGCTTATTTACGGTGTAATCTGAGACCGTTTATTTCGAGCCTCAAGTTTTTTTTTTCTGTTAGTTTCAGTCTCAAAAAAGTCTGAATTGTTTGTTTAACTCTTTATCTACAGCGTGGAATAAACGCTCTCCAACGCTCTCCATCGGGTCTTGAGTTATAGCCCTTGGAGTTGGTGACACTTGAAGGCGGATATGGTCGCTAACTCAGGCCTGTTGTTGTGGAGGGCAATGTTCCAGGCAAGCCCGATATCTCAAAGGATTGTTCATTAATTGCTATTGTTTTAGGAAATAAAAAAGAGGTGTTTTCCAATTGTTAGATAACAATGTAATTAACCAGCAAAATAAACTGAGTCTTCCAACCAGTAATCTAAATATTACTTCATGTTGTAAAATTATAATGATCCAAACTGCACATACATGTGTACAAGGCCTTTTTTGGTGAAATTATTGCTTATTAAACCAGAATAAATTAAAGTTACTGCTCCAGTTGGGATACAGTGAGAAGCTATAATTTCAAAATTTCGATATTTCAATACAGTAAATTCTTAATTTTTCCTGAAATTGTATTAGACTATCAAGTGGAATTTCGGACTTTCACAAGAAGTGGTTATTGGTCTGGTTGCCAACCTTTAAGCAGAGAGTTGTGCAGTGTAGAGTACAAGCAAAAAATGTCTACACCCTGAGCAGCCCTGTGCTTCAGCAACCGATGATGTTGAAGGAATCATCAAACTTGTTCATGAAATACTTGCTGACATCTTTGATGTCAAGCAATTTCTTGATGCGCAACCCAAAATCCTTTATGAATCTAAAAAACAAATTGACCCAGAGTTGGAGTCCTACTATTGGACAGGAGCAAAGGAGTGAGACAGTCTAATCGAAAGACTTGACAGAGTGACCCTATCAAAGAGAGGAGATCCAGGTATATTTGTAGCGAACCAAGCTTCCCTGCCACAAAAGGGACAGCTCACTGCAAGGGCACAATTTCACAGAGCCCCTGTGGAACTACCATCACACCAGATACAAGAGGATCTCTGATGCTAAACTATGATCTGTACAGTTTGTGTAAACCATGGAGGTCATATTGATCTATTTTATGAGGACTCTATCCAACAAAATCAATGAGACTAGTTCCAATAAGCCATTG
>JAHPZR010010136.1:0-42500 GCA_019787425.1 Platygyra sinensis
GAATCAGTACGAAAAGATAACCGAAGAAACGTAGAAAAGTTCAAAGGTAGTGAGTATGTGGAAGATTCAATACGGCGAACTAGCGGAAAACTGCCGATCACTGCACAGATGAAAAGGATATATTGTATAAAGCTTCCGAGTGTGTGACGACGCAATACAAGGCAGGATACAAAGGTGCTGGTCTGGGTTTTAATAACTGCACGACTTGAAAGTAGCTTAGAAGAGCGAGGAAATATCGAAACAGCACAATGGATAAGGTCTGTGCACAACTGTTCGCCAAAAATGAATTCAAGTATTAGTAGTTCAAGTGAATGAAATTAAGCTTTAATACGCCGAAACAAAGACAAAGCAAAGGCAAAAACTCATTATCACAGTTCGAGATTACAACTGCAAGCTGCTACAGGAAAGAGAAGAAGAGATCTTGTTTCTAGAAAGCCAAGATACTCGAATACAAACCTTTTGTGAACAGCACGAGCACCGAGCCTACTTCGCAGAAAATATTGGCCACGCTGTACCGAAGACGGAAGAATACGGCGAGTCCCGACGAGTGACTTATGGACTCTTAGAGGGTCCCTTAGTGTATTAATGTGCGGAAAGTAATGGTTTGCCCTAGGCCTCCCTCGCCGTATGACCCACCAAGTAAAACTAAAAATCTCAAGTTTACAAAACTGAGGACGATTCAGATTCAAGTTGGGCATTATGATAAATGTTTCAAGTGCACAAAAGGAAAACCCTCTGAAATCAGCATAAAATTATAAATATTCCAAAATTAGCATAAATGGATCATTTTAAAATGCATTGTGCAATAACAACTCTGAAAGTTGCTTCAAGCAAAAATGCTGCAAGACCCCATTAAGGTCGGCACACACGATGGGAATAGTCCCTGCAACAAGTCGCAGGGACTAGTCCCATTGTGTGAAATGGCAACTAGTCCCTGCGACTAGTTGCAGGGATGAGTCACATCGTGTGAACTGCTTCAAAATCTAGTCCCAGGGACCAACTTTAGTCCCTGCAACCAGTCCCACAAATTCAAACCAGTTTGAATTCGTGGGACTAGTCGCAGGGAGCAAATTTTGGTCCCTGTGACTAGATCTTGTGGCAAAAATGGCCAGTTCACACCACGCGACTAGTCCCTGCGACTTGTTGCAGGGACTAGTCGCAGGGACTAGTCCCATCGTGTGCGCTGACCTTTATGTTTGTTAGCATGTCCTGAGGAGTCATCAGTTATTTCCCAAGCACTAAAACCAAAAATGAAACACAGCTAAACATTATATAAATATATTCCATATTTCTTCAGTTTCTGTACCAAACTATGGATAAAAGAAACAAAGTCCAACACAGGGTGCTTTTAAAATTTGTAACACATTGCTTGCATCCAACCCATCTTAAATTGTTAAAAATGGTCACCGACAACAAACTATGAAATGTGGACAACTATTCTTGCAGTTTCTTGATATGCTATTAAAAGTCTCAAGAAATATGGGTCTTGTCGTGTACAGGCCAAAGACCACCCTACTGTCAGTATCAAAGACATCTTTCAGAGTCAAGCAGAATAACAAATGGTCACAACCATGGTCCCCAGTCAGGAAAGGCACAAAAGACCAAATTTCACTAATATTGTATTTATTCAATATTTTTTTTAGTGTAAAAATTCCAGCTTTGAGGTCAGGAATTGTACATGAAGTGTGTTCTGCAGCCATTTTAGTTGAACAATGCTAGACTGTAACTCATTTTCTTAGCTCTGAGAAATTTCATAAAATTAACCATACTGATAATGCTTGGCACAGCTGTCAACCAATCAAAGACAGAAGAACTAACTGATTCATTTCTCAACAGGTCTGACTTCTGCTTCTCACCTTAACTTGGTTTTCAACTACATAATTAAAGGGAAACCAACAGAGGCTGGTCAAAATAAGTTGAAAACTTTGTCAAACATAAGACAGTATGGCATCTGATTATAAAAGCTTCCTATTGTGTCAAGCAGACTTAAAAAAGGTCACGCCTCCGACAAGTGGACAACCTTTGGACAAGAACTGTTTTTTTCTCATTTGGTAGATGTCCAGTTATGGACGGTTAAACATGTAGTGTTTGTACATGGCAGGGATTGTGAAGAATTGTCTGCTGACACAAGTTAGCTGCCTTCAGAAGCTGTTTGCCAAGTAACAAACTGCCTCTTATTCTTTCTAAGAAACATATTAGTTTATGATTCAGACTGTCTTCAAACACCAGGATAACAGCTTCAGGAAGTTTGCGTTGAAGTGTAATAACTTATATCTATTCGTCAGAGCCTGTGTTACGTTTTTGCCGCCTGTTTCTTGGTGAGCGACGTGGGGAATTTTTTCCAGCTACAAATACAAAACAAAATTTGTTGTAAGTATAACAGCACATCACTGCACAAACAAAACGCTACCTAGCCTCAGTTATTGCAACTTGCCAACACCTGTACATATGCATACAAATATTGATTACAGTGGCACCCCGCTATAATGAACCCGGCAGAAATTACCTTAAAATATGTGGAAACAAACCCCGCTATAACGAATTGATTTTGACGGACCCAACGCACAATTTACCCCGCTATAACAAATATTTTGTCCTGTCGCTCGCAGTCAGTAAAAACGACATGATGTTACAAATGGTTGATAAGCCAAACACAACTCCTATTGGTCAAGATAGGGAAACTTTGACCTTCAAAGCTTTGCTTTATTAAAATATAGCTGTTAACGCACAAGTCTGTAGACTGTTTTGCGTGGTGTATATCCCATTGTACAGCTTAGTTACCCCACTATAATGAAAATTTTTGTTGTTAACCAGATGTTTCGTTATAACAGGATCTTCACTATAATGAAGACCCCGCTGTAACAAACATTTTTTGGCCATTACAGGTGTAGCAACATGTAGGCTTTCCCTCAGATATATCACTTTCACTATATGTACTTAATAAAGAAATCATACTCGGGGCATGTGACAAGCTCACAAATCACAACATACCAAAATCTGTAGTGGTTTCCTTTGGCAGCCAGTCATAGTCAATATCAGTGTTCTGTTGTGTACCCATCTCGATTGTTGGCTTAGCAGCTGGTTTCTTGCCCTTTATAAGAAAGAGGATGACTAAGAACCAATCTTATACTAACCTCATTTATGAAAATATTACACTACAGTTTCTTTCAAATGTCAGGCAGTTTACATTTTCTCTACACCACCTTAGTAGCTGACTGACAGGGGCTGAGGACATTAATTTTGCATTTACAACATAAACAATTATCACTGACCATTACAGTCAACTTATAAAACTGTCAATACCTAAAATGTGCCTCAAGAATGTTTGTTGTGTTATAACCAATTACGGGTGAGATCTTGAACCACAGAGAGCAGATGTCTTGCATCAATCACAGAACTATAAATTTGCCATAAGATACCTCTGTGTTAAATATATATTACTGAAATTCTAAATAATTGCTACACTGAGATCTGCATCCAGTTCTCAGTTTGCAGGAGTTTGGAAAAAGAATCCTGCCAAACTCATATGTTTACTCAGGCAAAGCGACAGTTAATTTGACATGGCTATAAATACGGAGGAATACAAATTTAAGCTTTTAGTGGTTTTACTAACCTTCAGGTATCATCCTTGGTTAAAATAGCAACTCAATATATCTCAGAAATAATTTACAATTATCTAAATTATTGTTTAAACAAAATAGAGGATTTATTTTGGGACCATTTGAAATGAAACAAATTTGTTCTGTGACCATCATGGCTGTGGTTTCTGTGGTTGAAGATCTCCCTTGTGATTGGTCAAAACACAAAAAAAAACATGCCAGGCACATTTTAGGTGTTCACAGTTTTCCGAGTTTGACTGTAAATGCACCCTGTCAGTTTACCTTGACTGATGTCAGGGCGTAGTGGCCAGCCATAACCAACAACAGAGCAACTGCTACCAAGAACACATACAGGAAGAAACTGTAAAAACAAAATAGATCATATGAAAATGAACCCTTCACTGAGCACTCAACTAATATAACAGTTTTATACAAAAGCATCAAGAGACATGCCTCTTACTAACCAAGCACAAGGGCCATACTGGGGAATATTTGCCCAAGGTTGTGGCAGTATGGACCATGTGCAGCAAGGTCCATACAAAAAACGACCGAGGGCCAACATTCCCCAGAACAGCTCAAACAAGCTAACTTATCACATAGATTTTCAAATGGCTTTTGGGTCATCCTTGTTTTAAATTTGCCAGCTTTCAAAAACAAAAAATACACAGCTTATGACCGTCCCCATGGAAATGGTCCATATTGCAAAATCTCAACCAAGAAAGAACCAATCAGAATGCTTGGATTTCCCTCAAGACTACCTTGCCATATGTGACCTGATTTGGGAAAACGTACACTAACGGATATCCATTTAACGGCCTGAAAAAACGGTATGCAAACGGATAGAAAACGGCCTTCAAAAACGTTTAAACAGTTTGAAGAACTGTTTAAACGGATGAGCAAAATAATTAAACGGTTTCCTCAAGTCATAAAACGGTTTCCTAAACCGTTCGAACGGATGTGTAAATATCGACAAAACGTTTAAATGGATAGAGACATAATTAAACGGTTGGTCGCTTCAATCAAACGTTTTCTTTCAACGGTAGAAATGAACAACATTCAAACGTACAATAATTTCTACGCTAAGTGCATATTAATGTTGCGGACATGACAAGATCATTTTGCTCCGTTCATTGCAAATCGCCACATGAAAATAGTCTTACCGCGCCGTCTGCTTTATCCTGAAAGTTAGCGAGTCCAAGTCAAGATTAGAAGAAATTGATTTCCAGTCAAGAAAACAAATGTCATAAAATATACCTTCCTTCTTTATTTTTGTTCGCCTGAGAAATTATGTAATCACATCGCCAGTCCGCCAGTGATCGAACAATATGGCTGGTTCGACAATGCAAAACTTCACTTCAATAAAGGATACATCGCTTACAAAAGAGTGGTTTAGATTCCCTCAATGTTTCCGTTTTGTCTGGGTCCTTTTAATATGTGTATAAACCAGAAACTAGGAGAATAAGACTGTGCCAACGGCGAAGACAGCAACATTGTCGGCAACAATATAACACGCCATATTAGCTGCTGTCGCCATGCTCAGCGGTTTCACTTTATAGTGTGTGCGATGATAGGTCATTCGTTGCCACGGAAATAAAGCAAGACATTCCGTCAGAGAGAGCTAGCAGTTATGCGTTTTAGGACCAGACTGAAAATAACCCAATTTTCGTACGCTGTTAACAATACAAGCATAATTTGAACTGATTGAATTGATCGTTTGTCTGTCCGAAACCGTTCCTAAAGAAACTTTTTAGAGACGAAAACTTCTACGAAGAGCACGCTTATGTGCGGGGCTCGACATGCATTCCATTTTTAGACTTAGCGCGCGCACTTCGATACATTATTAAGTCAACAAAAGCCGCGAAATCGGTGCGAACGAAAGTAGCTGAAAGTTTACAAGCGAGCGCAATAATTTTTTTGTTAACTTTCGTTCGCACCGATTTCACCACTTTGTTGAATTTATTCATTCGTTCATTCACTGACTTCAAGCCGAGACTTTCTAGGAAAAAGTGAAATAACAGTATGCAAATTTGAAGCGTGTTTTGCTTGCCAAATTGATTGATAAAATAAATAAACCAGGAATAAAGTGACTCGGATAAGATATGCATTGAAAGCGAAACCTTCAACTTTGAAAAAGATTCACTCTTAGTTTTAGTCTTACAATTATCTAAAAGGTAAATACAAGACAGCAAAGTGAAACGAAGTGTTCGAACGATCCAGCGTAATAAATATTATAACTTCTGCCACTGTTTGTTTACATTGTTTCGTGGCATCTGCAACTGCTGCACGTTGTTTTCTAAACTATGGCTAAACAGTTACGGCAATAGGAAAAGACAGAGGGATTGATTCTGACAATGTAAACCTGGACGGCTTACTAGTAAGTAATAACTTTATTTCAACACGATAAAAAGATCAGCATTGCTGGTGGGGTCGTGCAAACAATAATTACGGAGAAATAAAATAAGACTACAAGACGGACCGAGCCGTTCTATAAAACGGACGAAAGCCTTTCCATAAAACGGAAGAAGTTTGCCATTAAATGGATAGCTCCTCCGTTTAAACGGATTCTCCTTCCGTTTAAACGAATAATGGTGTTTTAAAAACGTTTTGCCAATTCAATCAAACGGATCAAAAAACGGATTAAACGCTTCTAGAAACCGTTTAAACGCTTTTGGAAACCGTTTTAATGGATACTAAACGGATAGAAAACGCTTTCAAGCCGTTAAATGGATATCTGTTAGTGTACGTTTTCCCAAATCAGGTCACATATAATAAATATGGGTTATTGACCAAGTGTGAGGTTAGGACAGCTCACTATAGGAAAACAAGTCTCACTCTAGACATTTTTGACCAAACAAGAAAGGTACACAGGATTTATTGTGTGGTACAAAGACCATCATTTTCTGGAAGCTCAAACAAGGCAAGATAACGCGCCCAAAAATATTGCCTTCTCAAGTAGCCAAACACAATGCAGGATTTGGTTCATTATACAATGTAATAAGACGAGACTCAAAAAACAAATACTTCTTTAAATACCATCAAGCTCTCTAAGCTAAATTCAATTTAAAGTACGCATAATGAATGCAAGACGGCACTAATTTTTAATTAACAAAGCATTTCTTACGTTTCACCATCAATTCCTTCATCACTTTCTATAATGTTAATTGTCTCATTGAATACTGCATCCATGAATGGCTTGCCTTCCTATGTTGAACATAAAAAAGAACCCTTCATTATCTATCAGCTATTATTACTGCAAAGTATACTGCAGTCTACTTGTCATATAAATGAGAAAATACTACATGTCTGAATTTAATATCAGTGCCTTGAATCTGATGCCTTTATAGGGTAGGAAAAAATTTGAAATACACTTGTCCAGTGGGCCAGTGAATTTCTGTTTTTACTTGTGCCCACTTAAATATTACTTGCAGACTTGGCGGCCACTTTAGAAATCAGAAGACAAAAGCAAACAAAGTATGCTTGAACTCCTAACTAATCCATGCTTCCAGCCTTATGGTTAACTAATCTTGTAGTCTTAACTTTTGAAATAGCTTCTGACTGAAATTTTTTATTTCTCAAGCTGACATTTTTATTCAGACTCACAAGACTACCAAGGCTAATTTAACTTGCCCACTGAACTTCTGTTGTCACTCGCCCAAGAGCAAAATGAATTTCCCACACACAATTGGACTTGGTTTTTTTTCCTGTCCTGCTTTATCGATTGGCTTTTTATCATAAACATCTCACCGAATCCTTGTATGCCAAGTTAATGGTTAGACCAAATGGGCGTCCTCCAAAAGACTCATGAGGCTTGAATGCATATTCAAAAGAAGCCTGCAAAAGTTACAAATAAAAAGACAATGCAATATATTGATTACATGAACACATCAATATATTTGATATATGATAAGTTACACTGAATAACTAAACTGATACCAAGCTATACAGCAGACAACATGAAAGACGGCTCAACCAACCATTACCTACAAGAGCCACAATAAAAAAATAGCTGCACATATATCTTAATGAAGATGTACATGTACAAACATAAACAATCTCTCTCAATTGTTTTCAGAACAAAGTAAATGTTCAGGACATACCTGACTGCCTGGCTGTACAACTGTGTTATACTGGAATCCAGTGAACTGTAACATTTAACAAAATAACATTTACAATCAGTGATGCTGAGAAGTCAGAAATACTTTATGTAGGCGCCAGAATTTGGATTGTTTTGTGTGTTTAAGCTTCATGTTAGGTGTTATTTTCGTGTTATTAGTTTCCTTTGTTTTGTGGCATTTTGTGCATGTTATGTTCATTAGCATACTCCATAAGTTCGGTTCGTATGTGATTTATTTTAGTTTTAGTAGCGTTTTCTTGGTTCGCTCACTATCGCTTGGATCAGTTAGAGGTTTTTTGGTTTGGGTTCGTCTTGCAAGTTTCTTCGTCTATTTTGCTTTGTTGTTTTCCTGCACTCTTCATGTTCGGTCGTTGTTAGTTATTTTATGTTCATTCCCCTGTTTGTTATTTTGTTGTTTTCAGTTACCATGTTTCCTGTGTGTTTCAATGGTTGAAACGAGTAAAAAGCGTGTGGGACAATACTTTGTAATTCCAAAAGTCATAAATAATCATAACACTTACATTTTGAATGAAGTAAGTGTAATCTTGAGGGTACCTGCAAATGACATATCTCAGTAAGATCACTTTGAACAACAACTACATCCAGACTGACTCACGCTTATACCTATTTTCACATGGAATATTGCTTAGTACTTAGGATAACCAAGTAAGCAACATAGAAATTCTGATTCAAAATGATACAACCTTTAAATGTGAATACAACTGTGGAAGTGCTAAAAAGTGCTGTAGAAATGCTGAGATGTGAAATACAAATTATTATGTAAAGCAAAACATTTGATAGGATGTAGTTACCTTAGAGATGCTTCTACAAGTTCCACAATAAAATCATTCTTGCCATTATTTCCCAGACCAATGAGACACTTGATCACTTCACCAGCAGGAAATTCTGTCCATGAATAACACACTGTAAATTATCTTGCATAAATTAACCCCTTACTCACTTGCATTCTATACAGACAACTCAAAGCCTTGTATATGGCCAGCAGTATAAGCAGCAGCCTAAACTAAGCTGTCCTAAATGTCCTACCGAAACAACACGTTAATAGCCTTATTCTTCAAAACTAACCAAACCAAATTTTTTTCCGCTTGCCGAGTTTTGATTGGTCAATTCAAATTTCAATCCAACAACCATATCTGAGGAGGGTTCCTGACTTTTTATTGAAACCAGGTTGTTAGGTAAATGTATTTCCAGGTGGCTGATGACCAAGTTTTCAGACAAAAATGATACAAACACTGAATCAAATCAATTAAGAACAAATTTGACATATTTCAAGCACTCAACCCTGTAGAAATAGACCTTACATGCTTAAATTTGTCCCCAGACTCTCTGTAGGCTAAACAGAGAGTTCTAGACACATGCACCTAGTTTCCAGTCCTCAGAATTTTCAAGGTCCTTCATCTTCTTTGTTACTGATATATTAGTGATAAATCAGTGCACTATAAAAATATTGCAATTTGATATAAAATTGCCAGAATTTGATTTGTCTCCTGAACTAAGAGCAATGAACAAACCTTGGTTAGAAGGTTTGGTAAAGAGAATCACTGTATCAGCATCTGGAGATGGCTTAGGAGTTTCCTCTTTCTCTTCTTCTTCTTCACTTGCTTCAGCATCAGTTTTCTACAGAAAAACAAAATCCAAAAAATGTTTCAACCAAATTCTTTCTATTGTGAAGCAGGTAAACAAGGGATAAAGAATAATAGTAAGGAAAATTTCCTTGATACAGCACAAAATTCTCCCAACAAGTATAATGGAAATATAAAGCAGCCAGAAAAGAAAATAGACAGTTTAACCTATAGGACTAATGATGATGCAACTTTATCAATTCAAATTGTTGGAAATATTTACAGAAGCTATACTGCTTAATTAATAACTTATCAAGCTAAAACCCTGACAAAATGATGTGCCAGGACTTATAGCATAGATTTTAACACTGCAAGAAAATCAGTTTTATTGCCAGCTCATTAGGATGAACTAGAAGTAGCCCACATGTCTTTAGCACTGTCCATCCAAAAATTTTGTGCCTTGCACAATAATTAATTAGAAATTAAAACTATAATTGAAGGCTTCGGTGGAAAAAGGGCGTTAGGTTTTTTACTGAAAAGTGAACTTTGTCGAAAACGCTCCAAATTTCGAATGCAGTTTTGTTTCCGTGTGTCAAACAATGTTCTGCATGTTTTTTCCCTGAAGTTTGCTTCCTTTTTGAGATATTACGTATGCAAAAAAACACATTTTTCCAAGGGCATCCTCTGGGGACCTTTTGTTGAATGGAAAACAAAAGAAACCTTTTGTTTCGCTAAGCGATCAACTCACTATAATACCTTAAGCTCTTACTACTGCTTCGTTAGCACCGCGGCTGCAACAACAGAAGAATCGACCGGGGCATCAACAACACAAGAATCCACCGAGGAATCAACGACAGAAGAATCATCCGGAGAATCGACAACGGAAGAATCAACAGAGACACCTACCATACAAGAAGAATCGACCGCGGCTGCAACGACAGAAGAATCGACCGGGGCATCAACAACACAAGAATCGACCGAGGAACCAACGACGGAAGAATCTTCTGGTGAACCCACAACGGAAGAATCGACAGAGGCACCAACAACGGAAGAATCATCCGGTACCCCGACTACAGAAGAATTGTCCGAGGAACCTTCCATGGAAGAAGAATCGACCGCGGCTGCAACAACAGAAGAATCGACCGGGGCATCAACAACACAAGAATCCACCGAGGAATCAACGACAGAAGAATCATCCGGAGAATCGACAACGGAAGAATCAACAGAGACACCTACCATACAAGAAGAATCGACCGCGGCTGCAACGACAGAAGAATCGACCGTGGCATCAACAACACAAGAATCGACCGAGGAACCAACGACGGAAGAATCTTCTGGTGAACCCACAACGGAAGAATCGACAGAGGCACCAACAACGGAAGAATCATCCGGTACCCCGACTACAGAAGAATTGTCCGAGGAACCTTCCATGGAAGAAGAATCGACCGCGGCTGCAACAACAGAAGAATCGACCGGGGCATCAACAACACAAGAATCCACCGAGGAATCAACGACAGAAGAATCATCCGGAGAATCGACAACGGAAGAATCAACAGAGACACCTACCATACAAGAAGAATCGACCGCGGCTGCAACGACAGAAGAATCGACCGTGGCATCAACAACACAAGAATCGACCGAGGAACCAACGACGGAAGAATCTTCTGGTGAACCCACAACGGAAGAATCGACAGAGGCACCAACAACGGAAGAATCATCCGGGACCCCGACAACAGAAGAATCTACCGCGACTTCAACGACAGAAGAATTCACCGAGGCATCAACAACAGAAGAATCGACCGAGACATTAACAACTGAAGAATCGACTGGTGCAACGGTAACGGAAGAATCAACCGTGGCAGTAACAACCAAAGAATTAACAGAGGCGTCAACGACTGAAGAACTAACGACAGGTTGAATTAAACTTAAAAAAATTATTGCATAGTGATAAGCTTACCCATACGTTATGCTAAGCAACTTTTTTCCTCTGCTGCATTGGTACTTGTTGAATGTGATTTTAAACGTTCTATTAGCATGTTCGTCATTCTAGCACACACTGAATAAATTCACGCCAAACACTGGGTCTGAGCCACATGTGATTTCTGAAGAACAGGCATTTGTTCGTTGCTTTGCAGTATTTACTCGAACTTTCATGACAAGCTACATGACGTGGAACTTGTACAAACCAAAGCTCACTAAAATTTACATTCTCATTTGCCTTTTTATTTTGAAAAAAATATAAAATTGTTTATTTTTTTTATAGGACCTCCTTGTGTAAAAGCCCTTGACCTTGGAATAATAATCGACAAGTCCAAGAGCGTGGGGAAACGTAATTTAATAAGACTAAAACAGTCTCTGGCATCATTTGTCCACTTATTTGATGTTTCGGCCAAAGGAACTCATGTTGGAATGATTTCATTTAATGGCGACGCTGAATTGCTGTTCAATTTTAAAGACGATCGCTACCATACGGAGAATCAGTTAAAGGAAAGAATAAAAGAAATACCTTTAGAACTGAAGCTTAAGACGAGGACCGACCTGGCGCTGACATTGGCAAAGGAGAAGTTGTTCTCTGTGGAAGGTGGCGATCGACCTGATGTGCCAAATGCGTTAATAATATTCACTGATGGAAAGTCGACGGGCAAGCCTAAGGACAAAGGATACGTTCCAATTCCGGAAACTGTGGAAACTCTTACTAAAGTACGTATCCATCGATCCATCGATCCATCCATCCATCCATCCATCCATCCATCCATCCATCCATCCATCCATCCATCCATCCATCCATCCATCCATCCATCCATCCATCCATCCATCCACCCATCCAATTTTTGATCAAATCACCGTGGGTAAATAAAGTTTTCCTATCCTATCTTATCCGATCCTATCCATCCATCTATTCATCCATCCATCCATCCATCCAACTATCTATCCCAATATACATTAATGATCTTACTATTATAGCCGATTATGCTACCGTAAGAATGTACGCAGATGATACTAATATGACTTTCACTGTTTGTAGCATCCTCGAGTTACAACACGATATGAATACGGATCTTCAGTTTCTCCAAAATTGGCTAATAGTACATAGACTAACTTTAAATAATGCTTTTAATACAGAATTTATGTCAGTAGGGTCAAGGCAAAGAGTAGCGACTTCTACACAAGAGCTTGATCTCTCCATAAACGGAATTTCGCTTAAAGGAGTAAATAGTAGCAAATATCTTGCTGTAGAAATTGACGAGTTTTTGAGTTTTAGTGTCCCCAATTAGTACTGTAATGTAATAGAATCCTTTTTATCATCATCATCATCATCATCATCATCATCATCATCATCATCATGACGTGGGACGCTCATATTGCTAGTGTATCTAAAAACGTATCATCTGGTATGAAGATTTATGTCAATAGGGGCATGACAAAGAATAGCGACTCTTTCACAAAAATTAATCTCTTCAGAAACAGAATCTCATTAAAAAAGTAGATATTAGCAAATGTCTTAGTGTAGAAATTGACGCGTTTTTGACATGCCACACTCATAATACTAGCGTATCTTGAAAAGTATCATATGGTACAGGAGTCATATGCATGGAAAAGGTCGACATTTTGTGTCTGCTTCCAGCCCTAGTTACCGTTTGTCAATAAATTGTTGAACCATATTTTGATTACTCTGGCATTGTATTGGATGGCATCAGTGACTATCTCAATTGTAACTGATCAGACATTAGAAAATCGTAATATTATGAACTAATGTTTGACATAATGTTTATTTACGTACTTACATACCAGGTCAAAAAGGTTGACATATTTCCTGTCGGAATCGGGAATGGTATAAAGAAAAGTGAATTGAAGAAACTGGCTGGGATGAAGGACACTACTTTCATATTGCAAACTTCAGAGAGCTGTGTTCTGTTTTGGAAGAATTGAAAGATGCTGCCTGTGGTACGGTCTTCTTTTTGTCCTTTATGCCTTCTCCTGTAATATCTATCGCTTGATATACACCTTAAACTAACATTTTAAAATCACCTTAATTTGAAATGAAATTGTACAGTCAGTTGATATGCATTGAATGATAATATACATGTATACAATGCATTGTATGTGTTAAACGTCTACCCTTGCAACACTCCTTGATGGACACAAATTTCAGTAACTCACTCAACCGAAACACTAGAAGCTGTTAAGTGAAGCTCTGGCCTCCCTCAGGAGAAGAAAATTAAACGCAGCGTACATTGAACGGACAATTTAAAGGGCCATAGTCAGCTTTGGGATCGCGCTGACCTGGACACTAGTTTTCTCACGTTGGAAAGAGATCACCCAACCAATCAAAGAAAATCTAGAATTCCGCTTCAATATTCGCAGTGTTGCTTGATTTTCATTCGTTTTCTGAAAAACCTGTTTTTTGAGTGCGCTGTAATTTGCTCATCTTATAATATTGTTTTTATCATATTTGGTTAAAAACAGTATGGATCGTGTTTCTGATATGCAAATTAGCTATGAAATGGTATCTATTGCGCATGTGCGCCAGCTGTGTCCCTTTAAATTGGGGAATGATATTGAAAACTTTCGGCAGCATTTCTTCAACATAAAACGTCAAGAAATCAAAGCAAAATTATTTTTGCAGGCTGGTCATTTTTTGAAGTGTATTGTGTGGCTGCTTTGTAGGGAAAATTTCTTCTCTTTTCCATAGAAATCATCAAGGATGCTTCCAAACTTTGAAAACCTTTTTGACTGCTCCGTCATACATTCCATATCCTTCATTTTCTTCACCAGTCATTTGCTTTTGATTAATCATGATATGCTCATACATTTTTTGCTCTTTTCTAGACTACATCCATGGAGGCTACGATCCCTACTATTATGGTAGAACATTCAAAAACATTCCTGGAGGACTTCTGGATGATCGCCGCATGCGCTGAGCCCCTATACACACAGAGCCCACTTTCGGTACATGCACACCAACTTTTGATTCAATATACCACACCTTTTCAGAATAAAATAAAATAAAATAAAGTTGTTGAAGACAAGCAACTGAAGATAAACAAAGGGCTGACATTTTACTGACCAACAGTCAAACTACCCCTGAGCCCCACCGAAAATTCGGAGTAAGAATAATTAAAAGTTTTTTTTAACTACTTTCGACAATCAGAATTGCGATTGTCATTTATTTGCCTATATGCACACGGTACGAGGTGAGCTCTGTAAAAATCATGGGGAGTGACCCGTAATGTACATATATCGTAGAAAAATGTAGCAAATAAAAGTGGATCAATGGGGAAAAATGGTGTTTTTTGTTAATCACAATAGCATAGTACCGTTTCTGTAAGAACTGGATTATTGAGGCCCGTCGGTTCGAACGTCGTGTGTTGTACTTTCCATGCGCCGAGTCATCAGCAACCTGTCCTGAAAATCTGGCTAAAAAGATAAAATCTGAAATCTGATTATGAACTTTTATAAAGAACCATGTCAGACCACAAAAATTAGCGAAAAAAAATCAATATTTTTCTTTTCCCAATTGGGGTTAGTCTAGAAGTGTTCTAAAAGGATGCTGAGCCCTCCTCCACCCTTGCCACTCAAGGTGACAGTCCTCACTGACTATATTTCCAACATACTGTTTGTAAGGTACTGGGTTCTATTGAATCTTTTTTAAGTTTTTCTTTTCTTTTATTTTTCTTTTTAAGTTTTTCTTTTCTTTTATTTTTCTTTTAAGTTTTTCTTTTCTTTTATTTTTCTTTTTAAGTTTTTCTTTTCTTTTCTTTTTCTTTTAAGTTTTTCTTTTTTCTAAGTGCGAAACTTCTTATATGATAATGAGTTCTGCATGCAGTTTCATTTTCATGCGAATTAAAGTCATTTTCATAAGAATAGTTTCGCACTTATACTCGCTTTGAAATAGATGCACAAGGGAACTCGGAAATTTAGCCTATTTAGCAGTCTTGATACTCCATATCACGAAACTCTTTGAAACAGTTCCTCTCCCTCGTCACATGGATATGCTTTCCTATGCACTGAGGTGCACTTCAAAAAGAGAACACTTTCAACCCATCCCGCCACGCTTGTAGCATATTACACAGCGTTTCCTGGTGGTCTCCGAGAACTTTGGCATATACGCAGAGTCAAATGGCTTTGCTGTGCTATGTACAGGCGGCATGTCCGGCATACTCAGGGAAATAGCAAAGTTGCCTGACAAGCTCCTTCCTGAAATGAAGTAGAGAATAGTCCGGCCGTCCTGTGTAGGACTTTATCATCAGAATTCTTAGCCTGGTGCTCCTTGAATAGAAGGGAGTCTTCCACTACCTCATATACGTACGTAAATTTAGGATTTGGTCAGATCTGTTCACTGCATTCATAGAGTTATTGTAATTGGACAAAGCTTTTAACTGGTATACCACCTTTGTACTCTACACACCACCGGTTTTTGTTTTGCGGTTTACCTGCACCCTATCATTGGCATTATCAATACTGGTGAGTACAAAAAATAGCTTTATTGTCTACCCATTGTAGCGCTAAACAAGGTGGGGGGGGGGGGGGGGGGAGGTCTCTTTCCCAGTGCATGGCTCCTCTTTCTTTTACCTTGGCCCACGTTTGATATTTTTAGACCAGCTGGAAAGTCCCTACTGGTCTCTGTTGCAGCAACTCCATGGGTAGACAAGTGCTTAAACAGAGTGACAGAAGAACACAAATTATCGACAAATAAGTGGTAACCCTGTCTGAAAAATGGCTGCATGAGCTTCAAGAAAACATCGTAACCCAGCCCATTTGCACTATTATCTCACTCAGCAACCTTACTAACATAAACACTTAAGTCTACGGTGTAGCCATCAAAATTGTCTGCTAGCACCCATTTGGTGGCTTGTCCTTTATGTTTTAGGTACACCAGGACCTGTGCCTAGACTTAACCATGCGTTCACCTAGAGCTAAATTTTGTCTAGGCCGGTATAAACAAAGGCAACTGCCATTGAAACTGTGACGTCATGCATTAGTCATGTGTAGCTGAGTGGAATTAAAATGGATTAATTTTGTTGTTGTTATCATAAAGACTGTTTGATGTCTTTATTACCTCTTGTTTGCGCTCTCGAAAAGCGTAACATTACATGATGCCAGAAGTCGGATGACGCCGTGTTGTTGAAAGCCTCGGTGGAGACATTTCCAGCTTTCGAAGTCCCAATTGAGTGAAGATTGTGTGTCAACGCGCCGCCATTGGTTTAACCCGCGAACATGCCAGATCAAGCAAAAGCTGTTGCTGCTCCCAACAGTAGCCATTTCCAATGTATCGCTTCCGCAGAAATTCGGCACTTACGAAAACTTAGCAGTTAACCAGAAAAATGAACACAAATTTGGAAAGCGTACAAAATTGACACTGGGTTGGACAAACAACCTTCAACGCTTCGCGTCGCCACGTTTATCACGTGTATTTTTGGGTTGCACGTGACGTCATCATTTTTTAAAATCCGAAACTAAAGAGCCATCAAAGTTATTATCTTCATCAGGTATGAGAGCGGGTAAATTTATATCTGTGAACAACTTTTCAGCTCAACAACTTGCTTCGTCTAAAAGCAGGCACCTTTTAAATTTCAGAGTTATGGTGGTGCGTGACATGAAGCTACAAACGTGTTGGTCGAAAAATATATTCTTATCTTGAGATTTTTAGCCTTTTTAGAAATAAAAGTGTTAAGGAAAGTGCTTATTCAAATGTTTGCCCGATAATAATAATAATAATAATAATAATAATAATAATAATAATAATAATAATAATAATAATAATAAGTAATAGTAATTGGACCGAGTAGAGTACAATTCAGGGAGTAATCGAGCGAGTAATTTCAAAATCGGACGAGCGCGAAGCGCGAGGCTGATTTGAAATTACGAGCACGATTAGTCCCTGAATTGTACGACACGAGGTCCAATTACTAATTAATCGTATCTATAACAAATTTCGGGGAAAAAATGTCTTCTGAGAACTTTTGAGCGAAAACGTCTGTAGCGCTTTTCCTAAGTTTTGAAAATTGTAGAAAACATTGCTAAGGAAGCCATTGAAGCGCGCGTAATTGGCTTGAAAATCACGTGGGTATCCAATTACAGGTGTCCGATTACGAAAAGTTCAAATCGGACAGCTGTAATTGGACACCCACGTGATCGGGCGCCGATTACGTGACAAATAGGCGCGCGGAGAACCAATCACGATCGAGAATTTTGTTATAGATACGATTATAATAATAATAATAATAATAATAATAATAATAATAATAATAATAATAATAAGATAATCAGTGGTCTAGATGGCCAAAGTTATTTCCAGATGTTTACACTATTCACAACACTCATAATGATATGCGAAGTTGAAATACACCTAATAATGGGGTTTTCATGGTTGGATGGGCAGTCTCACGTGCGATTATGTAATCGCTGATGATAAATTCTGGTTTGGCGCGAAAATAAATCATTCTAGCTCAGTTTTCAGCGGAGCCACGAAGAGGTGAACAGCCCACCCTCCCACTCAAAACTCGCGTGGGTCGTATCTTAAGCTCTTCCTAAGCCAAGCTGTCCCAGCTGGACTTACTCCGCTGATCAATCATTTTTTCCATACCTTATTACAACTGAGCGCATGTTGGTGAATCTGAGAATACTGAATGGTTTTCCAATTACTCTTTAAATTCGTGACGGTGCAACCAAAGAATACACACTGAGCCTGATTCTAAATGTTTTGACCTTGAGAGAAAATCGGATGGACATGAATTGATTTTGTTGAGCTTGATTGAAATCTATCTTGACCTTGATAAAAAATTTGTTGAACGTGAGGTCAATTTTGTTTCTTGAATTTTGCACCATTTTGTTTTCTATAGCAGAGCCCCTGAACGGGATGTGCTATAGATTCACCGCAAGCTGCTGAACAGGCAGCATCAACAATCCGCACCTCCAAAAGAAAGAAAATTTAATGGAAGAATGCAGAGCGAATACAGAATGACAAATGAAGAAACGCGGGAAATTTTAATCGAACTCTGCAGGGAATTGAAAAAAAAGAGTACGTCAGTAAAACGGAAGCAAAAATGAAATGCAAATGACAGAATGAATTTGTGAACAATGCTAAGTGAAGCGCATTTTCCAAAGGTAAAAGAGTAGAGCGATAGCATTCCCTTTATAACAGAGAGTTAAGTTATTTGGGAATTTTAACCAGATGTTTTAAATATGAATCTCAGTTAACTCTCTTAGTGCGCCCGCAACCACTGTTTAGCTTTGTGCTGGTATACTGGATCTACAGTTGCTCTAGTATTTGGATTCTATCTAAAAGTTAAAGCACCATACATAATTACGGACTGAATATTATTCCGGTAGACAAGTGGCCTTATGCGCAACGGAGCGCGAAGAGGATAGGTGAGGTGAGGTGAGACAAGTGAACATCTCCATAGCTAACCTAAATATACCTACTAGTTTACGTCATCACTTACAACAGGTGCAATCGAAAAATTGTAGCATCATCCTCAATTTTAATCCATTGATAAAATATCTGCTATGATTACTTAGAACAAAACCAGCTATCTGGGCTACATCGTAATTTAGCTCAATATAGACCATGTGATGTCTGATCATAAATTCCCCATGGAGTGCGAATATCAAGCAAATAATTCCAGCCTCCAGTATCAATATGGGCTTGTTGACAAGAGAAACACATAGGAGTGCATAATTTCTTCCTTATCTTTAGAATCTTAAAGGATCAAAATTTTAACATGTTCCATACAAGGTGAAAGCCGTATTTTAGACTACCAGCTCACTACTCGCTTTGCCGGAGCTCGTCGTAGTGTTCGAGGTAGTATGAAAGTAGGACGCAATCTATCAATAATACTCTCCCTGGATGGGAGAGTAGGAGAGCTACTCCGTTGCGGGTTAGCTCAGTTCTAAACATTTAGTCAAGATTTTCACACTGAACGTTTTTGTGTGGGATTTCCCACACTTTGTCAAGGCCCGCGAAATTTATTTATTTATTTGTTCACGAGAGAGAAGTGCTTGTCACGTGGTTTCTATTTGGCGTTCAGTGAGCCGAGAACACTCGAGAAGCCTGAATTCCAATTAGTGGTGTTACATATCCGATTGTACGGCGGCCATTTCTCTCCTCAGCTGTTGGATTTTGGAGAACTTATACGGAATTTTATGTTTATTTCCCGGTGATTTTTGTTTCCAAGGCATGGATAAGTCCGCCGATTTCGTTAAATGGTTAAGGGATGAAGCTGTTGAGACTAATAAGTCCACTTTCTGCCAAAGATGTCTACAGCCTCTTTATTCTTCTTGCTCGCTTCGATTGCAAGCTCCAGCCCCACCTCCGTGCGCTTCGCACTCGCTTTGCTCGCACTTTCATTCGCGTGCGTAAATAGAGGGGCTGTGAACAGTCTAGCGGGAGCCTTCAAAATGTAACCGGAAGTGGCCTGTTATTTGGCCACGTGACATATTTGAAGTATAACACCACCATAAGTTATCTATTAGGTGGATGATGGGAATGTAACCTGTAGCCAAGTTTGTGCCCAGTGTATGAACTGTTTCCAAGATTGTCCACTCCTTTGGTTTTTGACCACGGAATAGATGACTCAGCCCTTAATTTACCTGAGTATTTCCACAAGCACTCTCAGAATGCCTCTATCGCACACCAAATTGTAAAAATAATCAGTTTTTCAGTTCAAAAGCCAGCTCTTAAACCGATATTTACTACTTTCTCGGAATAGGAGACGATTAAAGAATTAAGGAATGGACAATGTCTAGCTTGCGTCCATCCAATTCGGGATGCACGCAGATAGTTTGGGGAGCACGAAGGTAGCGTAGCCGAGAGCATCTCTAGCTACATAAGTGATCTCCAAATTACCCAAGTGCATCCTGGATTGAATGGACGCACGCTAGACATTGTCAATTGCTTTTATAACATAGCGAGGCATTTTTCCCGCTGAAAAGTCGAAATTTCAACGACTATGACGTCAGCCTTAACCATCCATTTCTTTGTCATAAAATATTAGGCAATCAGAGCGCGCGCTAGCATGTACCTCTGTTATAAAATTGACTACCCCAATTTTAAGAACAGTGGAACCCTAGGCGGTGCGGGTTAACTAGGGATAACCGTGGATAAGTTACATCAATAAGAGACAAAACGCGCGTGGAAAAAAATTAATCAGTCAACTTTATTTCATCAGGTTAGACAAAATAGAATGTTGTGATTGACAGGTACGATTGGAAGTTAATCTTTTAAGACGACTTCCTGTTTAGACAGATGGTTTGGCACTGGTTTACAGAAAGACGAATCAAAAACACCTTTCCTCACGTTCTTTACATAATCCAATTTAGCACCTGTATTCCCGCGGGGTCTGTAACGGGCGACAAAGTACAGACACTGCAGGTTTTTGACACGACCATAAGCGACTCCAACCCCGAGCTTCTTGCTTCCGTTCCACGTCAGTTGCGTGAAATGCCTGTGACCGAATCTATCTGACAGGGGCTCGCGGAACTTATAATTGCATCCCTCGTCATACCTAGTGAACAACAAGTGCTGAAGGTCAAAAATGTATGTATGAAAATGGCTCCTCCACAAACATTCCTTGTAAATTTAATGCAAAGTGCTACCGAACGTATAATAAATATAGGGTTAAATGAATCTACGGTGATAAATAAACATCGAAAAGGCGACGAAGTACACGGCGGAGGCTTTTAAATGGTGAATAACGTCGAACACGCAGGATCAGGATTAGAAACAAGGATCAGGGATGCCGGTTCATTATAATACATTTTTTGTTAGACATAAAGGACGTCAACAAAATCAAAGATTCACATTCTGGTGATAATTTTGCATCCTGATTTTAGGCAATTTTTGTTTTGTTTTTTTGTTTGCTTTCTTCGCTTTTTGCGCTACAGTCGGTTTACGCGATTCAGATTTTTGAGGTGACGACACGTACATACATCGAGCTTGGCTAGCTTGGGTGTGACCAACCTCAAAATAATTGTTGACCTATGTACAATTTCATAACTAGTAACAGAGTTTATTGCTGAAAAGCCTTGATGGATATTTAAATGAAATGTGGATTTTGGTTAGCTTACAGCCTTATTGCAACCTGCTTACCATCGTTTCATTATCTGTCTCAGTGCTCTCGAAGGTTCAGGTCGAGTTACTGAGCACCGAAATCCCAGGTTTTCCCCTTCATCCTTGGATGTTAGCACAGAGTCCTGCTCAGGTCTCAGTAATTGACTTTTAGCCACTTTGTAGGCATAGTCCTGAGCGTCTTTTCGGAGACTCTCATCGAGGGACAGAAGAGGTGCCTCGTGTATTGAGCGATAGTAGTTATGCAACTCCAGGGCTGTCCGATCTATATCAGAAACTAAATTATATTTACGAAAATATAAATCACTGTTATTGATAATAAATAGGATATATCAATGTGTAAATAAACTACTACAGAATAACAGCATACTTCTAACTGTAACATTTTATCAGGTTTAGCACTTCATGTAGTTAAAACAAAAAATCTACATACAGGGGCCCTAATGGGCTCCTTGAAATTCAAGAGCCAGAGAGCGTGGATTCTAAGGATTTGTGATATGATTTTGTTTTTACCTTGGCACTTCAAATAACCAAAAAGAACATAATTTTACTCACACATTTTCGAGTTTCCTGAGTTTCCTGAGCTTCCCTTGTCGGGATACATTCCTGCGGGTGGTGAGACTGATCCGGCTGGTGCGGGTGTTGTGGGTGCCATTGTTGAGTTCATACCAGGCGGCGATGTGGCTGGTCCAGCTGATCCGGTTGCGCCAGCCGCTGTAGTTAGCACAGTGGTAGCGGTTGCTCCAGGCGCTGTAGCATTTACTGGAGGCGTTGTTGGCGTGGTTCCGGGGGGCGCTGGGGTTGATCCCGCTGGTACTGGAGTTGATCCCGCTGGTGCTGGGGTTGATCCCGCTGGTGCTGGGGTCGCACTGGAACCAACAGTCGCGGTGGTGGGGCCGTTGGGCATTGAATTGAGGACCTGTCCCTCCTTAGTTTCCACATGAATGTCCATGGACAATTTTCCAGCGACTAATGAACCTCCTCCTTGAACTGTAAACTTTGTGTCCACTTGAAAAAAATTGAAGAGTGTGTTTAAGTCTATCTAATTCTTTTTTGATTCCATGATGAATATAGCTCAGGTTTGGCTGAGCGCAGGTCTATTTGTCATTAAATTCTAATATGCACCGCAGTGAAAATCAACACTAGCAAGTTCATAATTTTGTCATTCATATCATAAATGAGTAGTCATACAATCACCCATATCCATTTTAATATGAAGACTGAATTTTAATGCTCTTTTATTGTAATTACAATCAGTGGACGGTTAATTAAGAGAGACAACATGTCCAATGTCTTCCCAAAATAAATGGTTGGTATCATGTACAGTATCATATTTCGTTCTATTCAGAACAAATGCTGCGATGAATAACAACGTGGTTGGCGGCCTTTGCTGAGTCAGCGGATGCAGAAAGCAATGCATGACATATTTAACAACTAAGTTTGCTTCGAGAAATAAATATTATAGTTCACTTACCACTTTTGGCGTCTGTTGCAGCAATTAAGCCGAGGAAAATGAAAGGCAGCATCATTGTGCTATTTACAGGAAAACCCCCAGGAAAGAAACAAAGAATATAAATTAAAACACAAAATACAGTTCTTAAGCAGAAGCGCTTATCTTTGCCTTGGTTTAGGTCCCAAAGTGTTTTAACCCTTTCACCCCCAAAGGGTTTCCCTTTGGCAAGTAAAATCGTCTGGCGTTCAAAGTAAAATCTATTTAGTCACTCTTGGGAGTGAATGGGTTAAAGCCCTGTTTAAGCTGTGTCACCATTTTTCTGCTCAGTTTTGAAAGGAGTTCTTCGCAAAATGAAGAAAGTTTGGGTGCTTTTGTCTATCATGTAATCTCTAATGACTCGATACCTCATCACAATTTTGTTTTCAGACAGTGGCAGTAACACATCTAATAAAGTAAGATATTAAAAAAAAAAAAAAAAAAGAAAGAAATCGGTAGCACTGTCGTCATCGCGTCAAACCCTGAATACATATTTCCTCCGCAAAGGTAGAGTTTATGACAGAGTAAACAGTCAGCTGCACTCTCGAATTCTTTGCGACAGGTTTGCCTCTGTTGAGGGACATGCAATTAGTCCGTTCAGAGGGAGGAGTAATCGTATTGTTATGAGCGACATTCAATACCGTGAAAAAAAAAAGAAATTGACTCGATAACGGAAGTAAAATCATTTTGCATTACATGAAATCAATTAAGGACTGTTAAATAAACGAGCAGATTTCTTTGAACCAAGCTTGTTCGCTCTATGAACGTTTCACTAAATTTATTGCATAATTTAGAAATATATCCACGGGCTAATACAAAGATCTGGTTTGTTTAGTCTGAGAAGTAAAAAAAAAAAAGGAAAACATTTCTACGGAAAACAAAGACATTTGATAAACTTGGTAATTATCTAGCTACTCAATATTGCACCTCGCTACCGTGAATTCTCTGTCAGGAAAACGTTTAACAGACTTTCGTTTCTTTGACATTACCTGCGTAATTCCACACCTACTAATGTATTGTGTGACTTAAAGAGTAATTTGATAATATAAGATTTCACATAATTGCCGATATTTAGCTGAAATAACAAGCCGGCTTCAACAAATCACTCATCTCTGCCTTTTTACCACTTACCTTATTCGAAAACGCAAAAGTGTGGTTTATTGTAGAATCTCCTTTGTTTTCCACGCTAACAGCTTTAAAAAAGACATCATGAATATTATGTATAGGATTGTTAGAAAGTCGCTGGTGTTCAGCGTGTGACCGAATTCAGTCACTATAGACCACTTCATGTACCAGTCAGCGCGAAATTGAAATACCCTTTTGACTTGAAATTTCAAGTGAGAGTTTTCCCAATGCAAACACTTAGGATTGCATGGAGTTCCCCACACCTCAATTTGATTGGTTTATGCTACTACCACCACGAAAGGGCACGAGACCTCGCTTGAGATTCTAATAAAAATTTATAGGATTCAGTTACGAAATCGTATTTGCAAGTAACTCGAGCGTAAATTTTTCCTTCAAGAGTTGGCTATGTGATCTGATTACACATAATCAGAATTGACCAAAAAATATTACAAACATTCGCCCCTAGAGATGTTGAACCTTTTCCCCTTCATAAAAATAGAACTTTTAATTTCCTCGTATTAATGTCAACTGGCTTCGTACACGTTTTCGAGGTAAGATAGAATCTTCTAACCACGATTAAACCCGGACACTAAACCTGTTTTGAAATAAGGAATAGATAAATAACATACTTTGTAACTCAGGCTCTGGGCTAAGCTGTTCAACATTTGGGAAGCTTATCTCGCATTCCGTACATGAAGAAACTAGCACTACTAGTCCCCTGGAGGTGTTGCTATTAGCCCAAGGACAGCTACTTTCCCGTGTTGTGGCAATCCTGGGCAGAGAATGGTGGTGCAACTAGAAAGTGTGTTAACCTAGAGCACGGCGCAGTAACCCTGGTCAGACCGCCAGCCGGGACTGATGGATCCAGAGTCCAATTCGTTAAAGGCCACGGTGCTCTTCTCTGGTTTTATTATAGCACAACCGTTGAAATGTATCTGTGTCTGGTAGATACCCTATGAATGTTTGTCAAATACATCTGTGTCTATCTGGTAGATACTCTATGAATGATTGTCAAATATATGAAATTTTCGTCTGTTAATTATGAAACGCTAGAAAAGTATATCTTCATTTTGCCGAAATAGCAAGTTCACGACTCTTGGCTAGAATTATATTACCGACAAGAGAGGACCCTGAGTTTTATAACCCCCGAAATTTTCAGCTGGGTAAAACAAACCGAACCAGCGATAGCTGCCCAGTGATAATTCGATCCTCTTCGCATTTCTGTCCCCGAAATTTATTTGCTGGAGATTACATGTGTATATGTAGTCCAGTCCCTGAACTCTCCTTTCTTCCCGCCCTATATAGGGGCTAAACCCGCGCGGGCGAAAGAAGAGTCCAGGATAACTTGCATGCGCATGCTCAGAACGCCGCCATTTTTTCCCCCCAAATCGGGGGAAAAACCATATTTGGAAGTGTTTTCTAGATTTGGCTTGTGGCGCGATTTTCTGAATGATAATATACAAGGAACAATTTCTGCATTCAGATTGATTAAAAACATGTCAATTAATCCCAAATCAGTAGAATTTCACCAGTGCCACGCTAAACCACATTCGATTTGTTTTTTATCACAATATCAAAGATAACGAAAGAAATCTTTGCCAAGATTTGTTGACTATTGAAAACACCGACTCGGACTTCAAAGTGCACGCGCTGCAATATGCAAATGAGCTACTTGTACGCGTCAGACATTCCCTTCAAAAACTTTTGCAAAATCGCTCAACCTACAGAAACAATACGCAAAAAAATGTTTTCGAAAAGAGTAATGACGTGTACTCGTTGTCGATAAGAGTACAGACCACGATAAACCATATTTCGATTTTTACGTTTTTATGCTTTTTTACGACAATATCAACGTCAAGGAAAATTTTTTCTTTCAGAGCGCGAGATGAAAAAGGCATTGCGCGACACATTGACGCGAGCGGCGTTGTTGGGACCTAGTAATTTTTTATTGGTTCATTATGAGTATGCGCATGCAAGTTATCCTGGACTCTTCTTTCGCCCGCCCGGGTTCAGCCTCTATATGGGGCGGGAAGAAAGGAGAGTTCAGGGACTGGACTAGTGTATATGTAGTCACAACCTTTGAATAATGGTGTCGCCGGGTATTAGTTATTCCGTCTAGCTAATGGAATTACCAACAACTCGTTGGACTCAGGTGTGTTGCTTGGGATCTTAATGATTTAATACTGACATTCCAGGATAAACTGTCGTTTTCAACATTCTTATTTCACAAACGTGGTTCGCTTTGTATTTATCCGTTTATCCATAAGAAAGGAATTTAATTATATCAGAAATTTAAAGAGGCATTGTCACGCTATTTGGCAACTTTACAAAAGCTAGAAGGTGTCTTCGCATTAACTGAGTTCCAAAACTAATCATCTACTTTTGTTATTGAAGACCATTGGAAGGTACTGAAACTGTTTCCTGTCGCCTGTCGCTATGGATGGAAATGGATTGAAAACTAAAAAAAATTGGCTGATTTTTTTTCGAGATTTGATGCTACGTGTTCCAAAAATCCTCCGGAAATTTACATTGGTTAGCCTTCTCTGATAAAAGTCATTGGATATCTTCGTCGTAGCTTTACATATGATTAAAGCCTCAAAGTAATGATTTTAGCACAGAAGTGACCTAAAACAGCAAAATTCTTGTGACACTGCTCCTTTAATTTTAAGAACGGTGATTAAAAAGTGTTGCAGAATATGGAAATTGTTAACACTTAATTCATATCACAGCAGTTTATAAGAAATCGGGACAAAGAATTAGCTTCAGGGCATAGTAGAAGTGGAATTAATGAAATTGTCTAACATTTAGCTGATACCACTTTGGCCAAATCAAGTCTCTTAATTGTCTTACTGGCTCAGATTCGTTTAGAATTACAATATGACGAATCCCTTCATCACGTTCTTTTTAAATCTGCCGTCAATGTCCCCCCCCCCCCCGGGATAATAACGCCCCGCAACATAATAACACGTGAAGCCACCCTCATCACTGGTGGCCCAACCAAGTCCAAGTTCCAAAGTGGAGGCCCAGACGAGCTGCGTAAAGTGGCCTGTTGACTCTGTAAATCAATTAATAAATCACTCAATTAATAGATCAATGGATAGATCGCTCAATCAAATATACTTTAGCGAAGTGAAAAATGGTGAAATATACATATATCTCTCCAATGTTCCTGACAGCATGGAGGGTCTATCTGAAAGCTAGTGGAGGGAGAGGAGAGGGTTTTAATGGTCCCTAAGGGATCACAGACAGCCGTTCGTGAGTATGTAAAACCATAAATACTTGTCTTTTTCACGAAACTCTGTACATGTATATCTCGTAAATCTTGTTTTCTTTCCATTAATTATCAAGACCAATGGTGAATCTGTGACAAATAGTTACCAAAAGGGAAAAGAAAACATTATCCTTATCACAACTCCTAATATGCATACTTACCATCTCTCCGTAACTTTTGAGATGATCTTCTCCGGGGTCTCATCACTGGCACAGAATTTGCCTAGATTCTCTCCTTGTCCATTTAACTTCGAGTCCTCAGTGTGGACAAGTTTCCCTGAGAAGCAACTCTTTCTGCAGTCGATTGGGCATCACATTTCTGCTGTGAGCTCAGTGTTAATTTAGGTGAATTGTGTATTTTGCGATACTTGTTATGTTCATCTAAGCCAACTCGGAGAACATCTTTAAAATCAAAAATAGAGGCTTTTTTAAAATCGGATTCATTTTTCTCTCTTAATTTTCTCTCTCTCTTGTTCAATTGTAGATTTGCACACAAAATAAATTGGGTGGCACAGGTAATCAAATAGTTGGCTCATACAATTTTGAGTGAACGCCCAGAATAATACTACGCTTCATGCTACAGGAACCATGCTACCCTCCGTAGGTGTTGGCCAGTGGAGTGGCTGTGTGCGACTTAAGCTTTGGCTTAGTTAACTAGAGTCTAATATCTCTCTCTCAGTGTAAATCAATTTGCATTCTTTGACATTGCACATATGAAAAGTGAAAATGCTTAATGTCAATAAAATAGGCATTTGACGCTAACTTGGATAATGATGGTACATTCTTTGCTAAATTGGCATGACGAACAAATGTAGTGGGACATTTAGTGACAATTACGGTCCGTCTACACAAAAGAGGGGGGGGGGGGGGGGGTTAGTAGTGGAATACAAATCAGCCGGTTAAAGCCGTTGTTTCGCCAAATCCGTCTCTCCGCCAATATTTTTGTTCTAATCCGAAACCACAACCTCATCCGGAAACGGAAGTGTCAAAGTCCAAAGGTGAACTGGTAAATGTGAATGCCACTGTTAATTTCGCACAAATAGAAAAGAAGGTAACATACTTGATGACTATAACACCGAGTGCAATTCCAATAACAGTCTCACACATGAGTTTAAATAATTTGGATGCAATCATAAACATACTGATCAAAAGGCGGAAGAAAGATCTATTACCCAAATTTCGTTGAGGATTAAAAATATTAACATCAAAACAGGCGCAATCCGGAATCTGCGCCAAAATTCACAGCTGATCCACAATCCACTGTGTTTTCAGAAACTGCGATTAACCGCAAAGCCAGGAGGGAGGGGGTGTCTCCAGGCAAATCAGTGGTTTAGTCAAAACTACCAGTGTGACGTCATGTCATACATCGGTGATTTTCGATAAGTGCCTGAGACGTCGACAAAGTTTAATGGATAGACAACGTTTTTCCGGAGCCCACGCAGAAATGCGGAGATGTCCTGATCCCAGAATAGGAGGCTTGGTACATGGTATATTAAGTTTGCTCTGTGCTGAGAATCAAGCCTTCAGTTCTTATGGTTCGTCTCAACAGTCCCTTCAAAGTTAATGGAATGGCATTTGGAGAGCGACTTCAGAATACGCGGCCACGATTGCGTGACATTGAACGTTTGCTCCCGTAGTCCCGCAGTGGTGTTGTATAGCGATATCACTGTTTACAAACAAGTCTTTTTATATTTAAATTTTGCCAACCACAGAGCAAAAAGAGTCCTTTGTTTCGAGAGCGAGTAAACCTCTGGTTGGCACATTAATGACAATAGGAGACGTAACGATGAGAATCGCCATTAATTTTATGGGTTGATGAACGTAAGACGAGTAAAACTATTGCAATACAAGTAAGACAAGTAAAACTATTGCTCCCCCAGTCCCGCAGTGAATAAAATGAATATTAAAACTCCGGGTTTCGGTTCATGGATTATAGAACGAAGTCTTTTCATGTGTAACTCGCTTGTTCCGGCTGATGGATTTTAGAACGAGGTATATTCATGTGTAACACGCTTGTTTCGTCATTAAGTTTTTCTCTTTTGTGTCCATATGCAAATATTTGTTGACTGCGGGACTACGGGAGGAGGCATTTAATGTCACGCAATCACGGCCGGGTATTCTGAAGGTTAGTCCTTCTGGAGCACACAGGCAGTCATCTATCCCACAAAATTTAAAAACATAGACACTCTTGACCTTTCACCAATCGAACAAAGTTTAACACGCGAGAAATAAAACCGACATGTACGCCTTCGCACTCAAAAGAATTGTTGAGCAAAATGCCTCTTTGCATTGAGAAAAACTAACAATGGCGTGAAAGTTATATCAAAAAGGAATAAAACCTCCTATTATGAGGTTCTTCTGTTGAAAACTTAAAGAGAAAACGGCGGGCGTTTTGGGTGGCCTTTACTTGACCGGAAGTCAAGATGGCGGTAACCGCACTTGACCCGATTTGTTTTCAACAATAATTGGAACAAAAAAACGTACACAAAACAACAAACAGTTGTACTCACAGACAATATCCACTACAAAGCTTGCACATTTATGCCAAATTAATGAATAATAGCGAAATAAGAGCTTGTGTTATCCTCTTTTACTTTGAATTCAATGGAGTCCCGACGCCAAATCTAGGCAAGCCGAGCGAAGCTTCGACTTGTTGCTATGTGACGTCACACTGGCAGTGATGAGTCGGTCTCTGACAGATACTCGAAAACAATAGAGTCAACCCCTCCCTCCTGGGCAGATATATTGCTCATTTTGGCCAAAACTCCTTAATATCTACACTTTCCTTCGGTGAATTTTTTCATACTTTGCCACATCATGGAAATGATATTGCCTAACACTTAGTTTGAATCGGTTAAAAGTCAAAGTTGTTCAGACAGTTTTTCCAATATTCTGTAACTTGTTATTTTTCTAAATATATAAGATTAGCTCTGACAGATTTTAATAAAATAAGGTATTTTATAGGAAATGTATGTGGTTACAACTCTGCTATTCACCGATTGAAACGCGACAAAATTTACCGTCAGTTATGCTTTTTGTGCTCATGTTGGCGTCATAAAAATCGCAAAACACTGATGCTTTCCTTTGAAGGCGCGCAGATTACTTGAGCTTTCGTCATCAGCGCGCACGTGCAATGGTAAAACTATACGGAGCCACCTTAAAGCGAGGGGGGAAATCTACAAACAAAATTGAAACTTAAGGCAAGCGTTTTTAGATCCACTTTTCAAACTTTACGTGCGTCTTAAACAAAATTTCAACTTTAAGAGTCATGTCCTAAACGATCTAAGTGTTATAAGTAGGTTAAATGATTTCAAAGCATGTAGGAGTATAACAGGTTATGTGGATCGGGCAGAGCAGAAAAAAATTGTTTCGACAACAACGACAACAGAGTTGAGATTTTCCCAATATATAGCTGTGAACACCCTCTGGGACAGGAGCCCATTACCTGGAGCTTCCATATCAACTGTACCCTTAAGTCAACCCTGTCCCGTATCTTTTTATTTTTAGAAATGTGATATCTGCGAAAGTTCTTTAATTTCCCGCAAAAACACGCTAACGTCCGCATAGCATCCTAAAAATATGATAAACTTTCCTTGTTTTCCGCCATTATTGAAATACTTTCGTGTGGCCTGTATGTGACGTACAACAACAGCTCTCTTATGATTGGCTATTATTAAAGCACCCGCGAGAATCCCCGTGGGAGCTGCTTCTAAAAATTAAAGGAACGGGACAGGGTTGACTAGGGGGGTCAGTATGGAATATGGAAGCTCCGGGTAATGGACTCCTGCTCTGGGATCATTTGGGCTTCCTATTAAAAAAATTATAGTTTAAGCTAAAATAAAGACCATGGGAAACCGTCATGATTATAAACTTTTTATTTCAGCTACTGTTTATTTCCCCGATAGACTTCCTATTTCCTTAATATATATAGCGGAACCTGTACACAACGGTCACCTTTGGGACAGATGAAAGTAACCATTAAAGAGTGGTTGCCGTTATAGGGTGGTGGCCGGATGTAATATGACACCTGTTTTTTTTCTTTATTTTCGGATTGCAACACTTTTTGTCCAAAAAATGCTCATTTTTGCGTATATATAAATTACCGTAGAACATCAATTTAACGAAACCCTCGGTATGACAAAATGTACTCTCTGTCCCAGTTATAGTAAAATATATAGAAAAGATCCCCGGAACCTCGTAATTAATAGCGAACACCGGCAGCCTCTTGGCCCTTCGTGAGAGGTTCCACTGTATAATGTATAAGTGCAACATAAACAGAATGCAACGTTGGGCGATTCAGGTCAAGTATGGTGACCTCTTATAATAAAAACAAATAAGTTTTTTGTAGTCCCAGTTTCGTCAGTGGTTGATTAACTGGCCGTTGCCGAGAGAATATTTGGGGAGTTGGGCAACCTCCCTGGGAACGAGGTTGGGGAGTTGGAACGAGTTTTTACTGGCCGTTACGGTTGTGGAGAGTTGGAAATTAGTGGAGGTTCGTCTGTACATCTTTATTCAAAACCCCTCGCTAGCACGCCACCTTTTAAAGAAATAAGGAAAACGTTACCGACTACAACTTATTTTTTTTTCCAAGTTAGAGGATACTAATAACTATATCCTAAAGACTATCCTAAGCTATTCAAGTTCAGTGTTTTATGATTTTCTCCTTAACTTAGCTGAATTGCAGAACCTAGAGACAAGGAGACAATTTCAGTCATTAGTCATTTTATATAAATGTTTAAGTGGCCAGGGACCGGAATATCTTAGTGAGTTTTTTAACGTTTTAAAAGTGAATTACAATCTGAGGGGGGCTAGCACACGCCTCATGCTGCCGTCTTTCAATTTAGAATACATGCATAAGTCATGGACATATTTAATTACTAAGCTTTGGAATTGTTTACCCACTAGAGTTAGGGAGTGTCCTGACTTGGCCGCCTTCAGGCGCGCGTTGCTTTCGTTTATGGCACGGCTTTAACTTTGCCGGATTGTCACGGATCTGGGTGGCTGGGCTAGACACATAGGTGTGCTATTCCATAGCTTACATATGAATTATTTCAATTCTTCGAATCTTTATTTTAATGCACATTTGATCTCAAATTAGATATTATACATATATAAATTAGATATCACATAGGTTAACAATATTTTTATCATAGGTTCTTATTTGCTTATCATTTGTAATTAGTTTCACGTTCACGTTTAAACGAGCTTTCAGCTCCTAGGTGACACGTGGTTAAATAAAGTATTATTATTATATTATTATTTTCCTTTCATGCACGTTGCATGCATTTCGAAGGCTCAAAAACTGGATTGTCGACCTTATTGTTTTTAATTAAAGGAATTGATATATTCAGTAGAAACCTCCTATCTCTTGCAGTAAAACGAATAAATAAATAAATAAATAAATAACTTTTTTTAAATTTAGTCAAGTTCAATTTTCACGCAAAAATAAGCTGTTAAGTTGCTGCTATATGTAAATGATGTTTCGTTTTTGTCTGTTTTGTTATTTCATGATCAGTGATACTTAAACCAGGACCAGAAAGCAACAGACCTTTTTACAGTTGTCTGCTCGATGACCTGGCCTTTGAATGACAGCGAGACTTGCTTTGATACAAAACCCTCTGTTTTGTAAACGTACCTAGCTAGTTAGCATTAGTAACACAACTTGATTTACACAACAAAAGCAGCGAGGTTTGTATCAAACCAAGGTCACCTCCAGCCTCGCTGCCATTCAATGGCCAGGTCACAGAGCAGACAACTGCAAACTTACTTCATAGGCACTTGCAGTATTGGGGACGTCAGATTTTAATCAGAAAAAGTTTCAAAGTTTCTGTTTATATTGCTAAAGATATCCAGAGCAATAGATTTCCGTAACACATAACGTTTTTTAGTTTCCTCTTTTATTTGTTTCATCTAACTTCAGACGGATTCAAAGCATACTATTTATTATGCTTTTTGGCCACAGTAGTTTTCTTCATTTTTAAGACCTCAAGATGCTGCTTCCGAATTACAGGAGACCCACTACTCACACTCTAAGCGTGCGCTGAAGCCGTCCTTGAGATGGTGGCCACTGTTCGCCCCTGCTTGTCCAAGAACTTCTTTTTTCCGACCTGAATTTGAAATATTGGCACAGTAACCGTTATCAATGCCTCCTTCCACCACATTTTGTGCAAACTCTTTCAACTTGTTCCATGGTGGCTTGTATCTTGCGACGATATATGCGCACTTCTCGCCATCGTGTTCTACTTCGGCTCGTCCAATGCCAAGTTCCGTACTTTCTTTCCACACGACCTGCGTGAAATGCCCCGATTTAACACTAAAACTGCCGGAGCCGAAATTGTATCCAGGGTCACACACCTCATTGTACCTGTGAGAAAAGGCCCGTATTGAGGTTAATGTTCCATTGGGAATATAGGGTGGGTATATATAAATATAAATAAAATGTCTGCGCTTAATCTATGTTGAATCTTCAAATAGGGATTTTTGTAGTCCAGTCTTATGTAATTGTCTAACATTTCGGTCGAAAGGTTCTGACATATATCCTGCATCATCCGCAATCGATCGCAAAAGGTGCGTGCCAAAAACAACGCAATGTTTGAGTGTTCTATTGAACATGGTGAAATGACGTAAATAGAGGATATTACATGGCCGTGGAGAGATACGAAAAATCTCTTCTCGTGTTGAGAGAAGAGAAATTGAATTGTCTATCTCCAAGTAAACGTTTAAACTTGGCGCCAAAATTTAAATTTTTTGACACTAAAACCTGTATAACAATGTTTCCCTATTAAAATGATGATTTTTATTGAAAACCCCACCCAAATCAGATAATACACCATTAGGTTATGGCTTATTAAAGACATTCAAATATCGCGCCAAGTGTAAAAAAATGTATGGAATTCGCCATATGTAGTCAAAGTTTTTGGGGTATTTAAACTCAAACACGATAAACGAGGTCGGAAGGAAACAAAATGACTCCTACATAAAATATATTTGTAGTTTATGTATCTTCTTCCTGACACTTAAATACAACATGCATATAATTCATACGGGTGCTACTTTAGCTGAGCTCTGTTTGCTGGGTAAGAACACTCAACACTCAACACTGTATTTTGATAGCAAGCTTAGAAAGCTTAAATTACAAACATACCAAAATATTAGCCCAGCAAAAGGTGAGGGAGAAACCGCCAGATAATGCAGAAAATAAGGAAAATGGGGTGTGGAGGGAGGGAAAATTCCCTTCCATTGCCGCAAATCCTGCGCAAATGTATGAGAAGGTGGATCACATTTAGCAATATCTATGTCCGGGACGTCCCGGATGACAGAGACTCCCGCAACCAAGTACTGGGTCTAGTTACGTCACAAGCTACATTAAATAATTTATTTTGGTTAAATAAATTTAATTTTTTGAATTTGCAACATTGGGTGTCAGGATGAGCATTACGTAATTTTCCAATACATGTGACGTCATGATTGCGTATTGTGACGTCAGAGCTTAAATAGCTATAGAGTTTCTAATTTAAAAACCTATAAATTTGTTTCTCTCTCTTTTCCACTTAAATTTTTTTCAGACTTTGTCCATCGTTCTGAACTACAAAATATCCCTCAAGTTTGACCAAATATGGTAAAAAAACTCAATAAGATTTCTGAAATGCCTTTGTTTTTGTCATTTCTTAAAAACTATGAGAACTTCTTGCCTCTTTTGGATTTAAACAGAAATTTCCCCAAAAAGCTTCGTTTCGACGGTAGAACAATTCTATATACTTTGTAAAGTCGATTTCTTAATTTCAAATTTTATTTTTAAATATTATTGTTAGTGACGTCACAATGCCAGCCAATGATGTCAAACTGCTGCCATTAAATGGAGAATTTCATGCCATATCTCGTTTTGATCTGAGCTTTCCAACCTTCCCTGTGAAGTAAGTGGGAAAAAAAACACCTATATCTGAATATGATAATCTTGAAGGACTAGGGACTAATGAATTCGCAAATTTGATTTGCTGAAATAGTCCAGTTTCGAATTGGCCATGACCGCTGAATAAAAGCACTGACAACACATTTGTACAGGGTTATCCTCGACCTTAGAAAAATATTCATAAATACCGGCGGGAAAGTGGCACAAATTTGAAAATTAAGCAATACACAGAGCTGTAAACAGGTCATCTTCTCGCTGGAATTTGTAAAAATTTTGCTTGAGGTCGAGGCTAACCCTGAACAAATGCGTTGTCAGTGCTTTTATTCAGCCGTCATGGCGAATTCGAAACTGGATTATTGATATTGAAAGCGGTCTAGATTTTCGCATCTAAACCAGCAACTAGAACGGTTATGCTTTGGGGTGAAAATGTTGCGAACTAAATTGCAAAAATGTTAAGTACTTTCTTTTAACAATGATTATTAATGGGGCGCGAAAAAAGCTGATGATTAAAAGAAGTGAAGAGGACGAGCAAATTTTGGCTCATCGCCGTTCGTAAGCAAAATGCAAGCTTAAACAAACAAGTTACATAAAACGAATCAAATTGTTCCTGTTTGCCATATAATACACAAGTTATTGACCGAGCTTCGGTGTGTATTGGAGAATCTTGACCTCGGTCGTGTGTACAGACTTACATGTACTCGCGACTTCGTTCAAAATTCTCCCATACAGACCTCCTGCTCGGTTAATAATAGCTGAATAATAGCCCAAATTGTACTCACATTTTGTTTGGCTATGGTAGTGATTGACATCATCACTGCAAGTTTTACCCTATGTGTTTTAAAATTCTGCTTTCGCTGTGAATTCTCTTTCAATTCAAGTGTTGACCAATCACAATGTTTTCTATCCTTAGCAACCAACGAATTTGCTTCATTTTGTACAAACACGAGAAAATTAGTGGCACACAGGGCATTTTTTTTTGTTTTTACAACATTTTGACGTCATCTGGGGTGCATTACTGAACAGACGCACGGTAACATGGACTCTATGTTGGAGACATGAGTGAAAGACTGGGAGACCGAGAAATGCTGTGGGAACTGGAGCCGCAGCGAGTATTTGCACAGCTTTTCAAGTTTTCCCAACTTTTTACCAGTGTTTCTATTGAACAATTAGATTATGAGCTCGAAATTTCTATTTAAAGAGTAGAGTGTCTCTGAAGAGGAACTATCGGGTGATAGTTGCCTCTCTATAAGCCTGCTGGGCATTTTCCCCGAGCCACTCAGGGCGTGTATTTTCTTTCTTGGTTTTTGTTTTTAAATTAATATCATTATTGGTCGGCTGGGAGGCCCGTATACGGAAAAACTGTGACCGAAGTATTGAAAATGCTGCCCGAGGTCACGGTTTTTCACACGATACCGACCGATATTATGCCGGCCAATAACGTGTTTATCGTGTTTATATCTTTTTTCTGCGGTAAATTAGCTCACAAGTGGGTTTGTCACTGGATCGGCTTACGCGCCATTTAAGCAATTCGAACTGCTTTATGTTAGTTGCATTAAGTGCACCAGTTAATTTCTCTAAAAGTGGGAAATTCCGTGCAAAGTTTGAAGTTCTCCTACAAAAACAATTTCTGTCACGCGTTTCGAATCCACAGTAATTTTCTCAAGTACAGCAACGATCAGAGAGGTAAACTCGACTAAAATTGACTCTGCCAGTTACTACTTAATGGAGATAAACGAATTTAGATCCATATAACTTCAAGATTTTTATTTAACAAAGGCTAAAGTAAACACTTTAACTAATTTTTCACGTCTTTTTTGATGGTGGTGGTGGTGGTTCCAGTAATGGTGGTGGAAGTATGAGTAGCAGAAGCAACAGCAGCAGTAGCAGTAACAGTAATAGTAGCAGTAGCAGAAGCAGTAGCAGTAGCAGTAGCCGTAGCCGTAGCAGTAGCAGTAGCAGTAGCAGTAGCAGTAGCAGTAGCAGTAGCAGTAGCAGTAGCAGTAGCAGTAGCAGTAGCAGTAGCAGTAGCAGTAGCAGTAGCAGTAGCAGTAGCAGTAGCAGTAGCAGTAGCAGTAGCAGTAGCAGTAGCAGTAGCAGTAGCAGTAGCAGTAGCAGTAGCAGTAGCAGTAGCAGTAGCAGTAGCAGTAGCAGTAGCAGTAGCAGTAGCAGTAGCAGTAGCAGTAGCAGTAGCAGTAGCAGTAGCAGTAGCAGTAGCAGTAGCAGTAGCAGTAGCAGTAGCAGTAGCAGTAGCAGTAGCAGTAGCAGTAGCAGTAGCAGTAGCAGTAGCAGTAGCAGTAGCAGTAGCAGTAGCAGTAGCAGTAGCAGTAGCAGTAGCAGTAGCAGTAGCAGTAGCAGTAGCAGTAGCAGTAGCAGTAGCAGTAGCAGTAGCAGTAGCAGTAGCAGTAGCAGTAGCAGCAGCAGTAGCAGTAACAGTGGCAGTTGAAGTAACAGTAGTAGTAGCAGCAGCAGTAGTGGTAGTGGTAGTGGTGGTGGTGGTGGTAATGGTAGTGGTAGTGGTAGTGGTAGTGGTAGTGGTAGTGGTAGTGGTAGTGGTAGTGGTAGTGGTAGTGGTAGTGGTAGTGGTAGTGGTAGTGGTAGTGGTAGTGGTAGTGGTAGTGGTAGTGGTAGTGGTAGTGGTAGTGGTAGTGGTAGTGGTAGTGGTAGTGGTAGTGGTAGTAGTAGTAGTAGTAGTAGTAGCAAGTGCTGTTTAAGGTTGGGACAATACTGGCTTAATTTAACTTCTCTGGGGCACCAGAACAGCCATGTGTTGTATACCAATACAACTGAAAACTATTCAGTTTGGAGTTTGTTCACCTTTGCATTTAAAAATGTTTTTTTTATATAGAAAAATTGATTGGTTGAGGGTCAAGTCAAATGATGAAGTAAAACCCTGTAGTGGAAATTGCGTTAAGAATGATAAACAATTTTTCACTCGATTGTAGAGTATTTTTATAAATAGTATCTCACACGAATCCTGATTTTATTGGATCGAATCCCGATTTTATTGGAATTCAGAATTAAAACCTGTCAGTAAGTCTCACCATTTTGTCACAGCTTCTTCCACAGTTTGCCCCTTCTCGGAGGAACATCCCTTGGAAAGGTTTTCGCCCCCGTCACCAGGATAGTGTTTAAGTTTATCATTTTGTGCGAGTTGCTTGGCATACGCTTTTGCTTTATCACACATTTAACCAATAGAAAACGTTTTCCGTGTTTGCATAGCCTGATATAAACACGAGACGGGTTGGGAGAATTCGAGACAGTTATTCAAACCCGAGACGAAGTCGAGGGTTTGCATAACTGTCGAGAATTCTCCCAACCCCTCGAGTGTTTATATCAGGCTATGCAAACACAGGAAAAAAAAATTCCTTTGCTTTTATAAAATATTTCTCAAAATTAATTCGACAAATGAAGAGAAATTTTGTTTATAAACTTCTTGATCCAAAAAGCTTTTCTCAATACACGCTCTAGACAATTATCTTCTTTCCTACTAACCAATCAAAACGCGCATCTGATAACGCACGAACCAATGAAATTTCGCGTTACAAAAATCAAATTTGTGGCAAAATCGCCAGCGAGCAAGCGAGCGCCGTGTAAATGAAAGCGATATCAGCAGCAGATGAAATCACTGTGCTTAATCGCTCTTGAAAGTGATCGACGCAAACTTGCCCGATTTGGCAGCCCGAGAAGATGGTTGATAAGTTGAATCGCTCATCATGCCTTGTGAAGTTTTGCTGGTTTGGAATCATAGCACAAGCAGGCAAGTTTGAGTTAATGCAGTAAGTCGAAGGGCATTAAATCCATCAGTCTGGTGAGCTGTCTGGTACATTCTTCCAAGTTTTAATGGTCATTTTTTTGAACAATTGACAACCAAAACACGGCAACCGATCGGCCGTGTAAAATTTGATTTGAACAGATTTCGCTTCGCAGACTGTAGCATATAGTTAGCGTTTAATTTTATTGCACATCTTTTTCAAAAAACAGCATGAGATTTTGAGAATTTTATTGTAGTAATTAAATGCAAAAATTATTTTGAAAAACGTTTACTGTGTATTTTGTTGCATAATATTTTGTTGTCTTCGTTTGAGCTCCCAAGGCAAGGTCGTCTAGCTCACTAAAATCGAGGCATGCAAAGCGCTGTTGTTCTTCTTTCTTTTGCTTTCTTTCCACGGGTCTGAGGGAAAGAGATGGCCAATCCCCAAATCAAAACTCTGTACTTGAGAGTTGAACTACCGGCTTTGAAATGGCTGCAAATTGTGCTGGGGAAACACAGAAAGCGTGACGTGACAACCGTGTTTGCATACTCTCATCTAAACACGCCTTTCGACCAATGAGAATGCGCGTACTGTCTTAAATATTTTATAATTGTCTGTTTAAAGTCATGGGCGGAGATC
Organism: Platygyra sinensis; assembly: GCA_019787425.1. Lineage (NCBI taxonomy): Eukaryota > Metazoa > Cnidaria > Anthozoa > Scleractinia > Merulinidae > Platygyra > Platygyra sinensis. Next base: position 39,551 of record JAHPZR010010136.1, read on the forward strand.
CATGTACCTTTCGAAATGCATTATGTGTCTTTTTTCCTGCTTCTTCTTCGTCAGAAAACTCTGAACCCGACGGCAGAAAGTTCTCTACACAGTTCTCTTACTTGGAGCTTTAAATATTTCTCATTTTAGAAATAAATTGAACATTTATGTATTCTTTTACTTTTTACCATGGTAATTGTGTAAGTAATTTTATCCCTATTTTAACATCGTCTCATGTTGCAAATATTTTCACGCGACCCCACTAGCTCTAAGCTTTAAACCTTATCGTTTTTAAATAACGGATATGATGATGATGATGATGATGGATCTGTAGCCAGGTTTTAGAATAGATGGCCCAGCCCTTAATATACCTGAGTATTTCCACGAGCACTCTCAAAACGCTTCTATCGCACACCAAATTGTGAAAATACTCCGTTTGTCAGAGAAATGTAGCTCAAAAGCAAGCTTTTACTACTTTCCCGGAAATAGGAGACGGGAAAAGAACTTCCCCAATTTTAAGAACAGCGTAACCCTAGGCGGTGCGGGTTTATTAGGGATAATCGGGATCAGTTACATCAATAAGAGACAAAAAATCCATAGAAAAACAATAATCAGTCAACTTTATTTTATCAGGTTAAACAAAACAGAATGTTGTGGGTGACAGGTACAATTGGTAGTTAGTCTTTTAAGACAACTTCCTGTTTAGAGAGATGGTTTGGCACTGGTTTACAGAAAGACGAATGAAATACACCTTTACACACGTTGTCTACATAATAGAACTCAGCGCCCGTGTTCCTTCGGAGTCTGTAACGGGTGACAAAGTACAGACACTGCAGATTTTTTACCCGACCATATGCGATTCCGACCCCGAGCTTCTTGCTTACGTGTAAATCTATTTAATTCGTTTTTAATTCCGTGTTGAAAATAGCTGAATTCTGGCTAAGAATAGGTCTATTTATCATTGATCTTAATTTGCATCGCAGTGAAAATTAACAAGCCCGCGCGTTCATAATTTTGCCACTTATATATCATAAATGAGTAACCATGCAGTAGCTTAGACTCATTCTTATCTGAACTGAGACTGAATTTTAATCTTCTTTTATTGTAATTACAATCACTGGACGGGTAATTAAGAGAGAGAACATGTATAACGTTTTCCTAAATTGAATTGTTGTATTTTGTTTTTGTTTTTTTTTTCAGAACAAATGTTAGTGGTTGGCGGCCTTTGCTGGGTGAGGTGATACGGAAAGCAATGCACGACATATTGCTCAATTAACTAACTTTGCTTCGAGAAATAAATATTGTAGGGCACTTACCACTGGCGTGTGTTGCAACAATTAAGGCCAGGAATACGAAAGGAAACATCATATTGTGCTTTTTAAAGAATAATCTTTAGACAAGAAACAAAGCCGTAATGTAAATTTAAACACAAAATACAGTTCTTAAACATAAGCACTTATCCTTGCCTAAGTTAAGGTCCCAACATGCTTTAAAGCCCTGTTTAAGCTCTGTCACCATTTTTCTGCTCAGTTTAGAAAGCTAGGATTTGTTCACAAAAATGCTAATGATCCACAGAAGAACGTTTAATTGGTTTTGTTTGCGTTTACCAATAAATATAGAGCAAGTGACATCTGTCTATCTTGTAATCTCTAATGGCTCTCTTCCCCATCACAAGTTTGCTTTCAGGCAGTGGAAGATCCAATAACTAAGGACACTGGAAAAAAAATCGGTAGCTCCGTCGTCTTCTTTGCGTCAACCCTTAAATACAAATTTCCCCATCACAATTTCACTTTCCGCTCCGCAAAGAAAGAGTTTATGACGGATTTAACAATCAGCTGCACTCTGGAACTCTTTGTGGCAGGTTTACTTCTGTGAGGTACATGCAATTAGTCAGTTCAAAAGGAGGAGTAATCGTATTGTTATGAACAACATTCAATACCATGAAAGTTAATTAGAACAAATCTAATGGAGAAATTAAATCGATGACGGAAGTGAGAAACACTTTGTGTTACATGAAATGAAAGACTTCTCAGTTTGAAACGAGCTTGTTCGCTTTATGGACGTTTTACTAAATTTATTGCACAATTTAGGAACAAATCCACAAGCTAATACGTGGATCTGAACGAAAAAAAAAAACATTCGAAAACAAAGACATTCGATAAACATGTTAATTATTTAGCAACTCAATATTGCACCTCGCTACAGTTCTCTGTCAAAAAGAGGTTAAACGGACTTTCGGTTTCTTTTTACATTACCTGCGTAATTCCACACATACTAATGTATTGTGCGACTTCAAGAGTAATTTGGTAATATAAGATTTCACATATTTGTTACTTAGCTGAAATAAGCCGGCTTCAATAAAATCGCATAATCCCGCCCTTTTACCACTTACCTCTTTCGAAGACGCAAAAGTGTGGTTTCTGTTGAGTCTCCTTTGTTTTCCACGCTTTTTTTGTTTAAAAAAGCACCATGAATATTATGTATGGGATCATTGCTAAAAAGTCACTGGCGTTTAGCGTGTGACCGAATTCAGTCACTAAAGACCACTTCATGTACCAGTCAGCGCGAAATTGAAATACCCTTTTAACTTGAAATTCCAAGTGAGAGTTTTCCTAATGCAAACACTTGGAATTACATGGAGTTCCCCACACCTCAATTTGATTGGTTTATGCTAGCATGGGCGTAGCCAGGATTTTTCAAAGGGGGGGTCACACCGACTCATACAGAGGGTACTCATCAGGTTGTCACCTGAATATTGTAGGTTGTTTGCTTACAAAAAGGCTTACAAAGGGGGGGTCACGGGCACCCCAGGACCCCCCCTTAACGAAAGGGCACGAGACCTCGCTTGAGGTTCCAATAAAAATTTACAGGTTTCATTTGCGAAATCGTATTTGCAGATAACTCGAGAGTAAATTTTTCCTTGGCAAGGTGAACTGACTACACATAATAAATTAATCAGAATTTTCTGAAA